>PVIW01004276.1:0-20676 GCA_004026585.1 Noctilio leporinus
GGATGCTGTGCCTGCCAGGTCATTTTAGATCAGGTTATTAAAGAAACAGAAGGTCGAGTAGATATAAAATGAGCAGCTCGTGATGTTCTCTACATTTTTTAGACATGTGATGATTTGCTATAGTTTGGTTTGGCTGATAAAATATGAACACCTCACAAATACATTTGTATTTCAGCCTCTGTCTTTGTTCATTTAACAAGTTATCTTGCCCTAATTCTCAGGAGCTGTATACTTGTTCAGTCTGGGAGCCTAAGTTGAGCCTTAGCAGAGAAGATTTTAACATAAAATATTTTAGGAGTGTTCATTTTGTTAAATAATTTGTAAAGCACTTTCAACAAAAAGCCCTTTTATTTTTTACTTCTCTGATGTAAATTAGCATTCATCTAGGCAGGTTTCTAAATCCTGATGGTCATGTTAAAGAAAATTAATTAAAACTAAGAAGCAATCCTGGCTGGTGGCACAGTGGATAAGGTGCCGGTCTGTGGACCTACAGGTCATTGGATTGATTCCCCAGCACAGAGCCAGGTCTCCAGCCAAGTCTCCAGCCAGGTCCATAGCTGGAGACCTGAGGGGCAATCATACATTGATGTCTCTCTCCCTCTCTGCCCTTCTCCCTTCCCCTCTCTCTGAAAATAACAAATAAAATCTTTTTAAAAACCCCAGAAAACTAAGAAGCAGATTAGTGTTTAGGTTATTATTTTAACTCTGACCTCTAGTGGAGATTATTGTTTTATAATGAATAGCTATAAAATTTATTTTTGCCCCATAGTAGGTGGGTCTAATTTCTTTATATATAGCTGTGATGAATATGTCACAGCAATGATGTTTTTAGTAACCTTTAACACAGAATGTTGTATACATTGTAGGATTTTAGTGTCTTAGGTTCATGAACAGAGGTTTGTCTAAGTATTTCCAGTGAAGTAAAAAGAAAACTGGGAGAATGTGTGTTCTCAAATCTAACTGGAAAAGGTGTATCAAGAGGGAGGACTCACCCTGTTGAGTGAGTACTGAGAATTGATCATTGCAATCATCACTGTTCCCTTGACAGAAGAGGTTTTGGTGGGGTAGTGGAACAAAAGTGAGGTGAGAGAGGGTTTCTCAGAGGATGAGCATTTCCTCTTCCTCATTCTTTCCTCTTGCCCCACGTCTTTCTTTTCCTTTTCGTACTGAACAACTCACTTTTGTTCCACTAGATAGAGACATATCAAACAGACAAGAAACCAGGGCTTCCTTTGGCCAAATCTGGAATGGTTGAAGCATCAGAATAATGAGTGCAATGAGTTGAAGAAAATAGAAGTCCATGAGTTCACACATAAATGAACAGATTAATAAATTGGACATTGATGAGGAACAGAATTTTCAAAAGTTTCAGAGTCTCTCTACAAAATACTAATTATAAAAAGGAAAAGTAACTTTGAAGCATAGAAGTCTGGCAGATACCCTTCATCAAGTAACTAAACAATGTTAGTGAAGGGGAAAATTAAAATCATACACTGCTTTGTAAGATACAGTGAGACGATCACAGTCTCAATTATGCATAACCCACATATAAAGAGGCCCCAAGTTCATGGACCCTGGACAATTGAACTGGCCTGTCATCTTTGAAAATGTCCAGATCATGGAAGTCAAGGAAAGATTAAGGAACTGGTTCAAACTGCAGGAGACTAAAAAGACATGACAGCTAAATACAACTTGTGATTCTGAACCAAATACATTTTGTACAAAGGCTATTATTGGACTGAACTTCAATAAAGTTCAGGGATTACATGAGAGTAACATATCAGTGTTAATTTTCTTAGTTTGATGTTTCTTTTATTGTGGTTTTATACGAGGATGTCCTAAATTGTAGGAACTGTGCACTAAAGTAGTCAAGTGTGATGAAGCATCATGCTAGCAACGTCTTTACAGTGGTTTAAGAAAAATAAATTCTTTTTGCTTTAAGTTGAGATTGTGTATAGATAAAACAGAGTAGGAGAGAGTGGGAGAAAAAACCTGAGAGAAATGAGGGTGGACAACTCTTCTTAGGAGGTTTTATTGTAAAGAGGAACCAAGAAATGGGACAGTAGATATTGGAGGAAGACAGGTCAAGCATGGGTTAGGCATACATAGAAGGTGGCAGTGTATGTTTCAGTGATCACCAAGAAAGCATCATACAACTTCCCATGTACCTGTACTTTCCCAAATCAGTCCTACTTTCAGGAGAAACTTCTTTGTATCTGACATTGAAATTGCTGTATCTTAAACTTATTTCCTCTCCCGTATGAAGGTAGAGTATAATTGTTACCATATTTGTTGTATATATTTAAAGTGAATCATTGCCATTTACAAAATTGCATTTTAGACCATTAAGCCATTTAGGTTATTCGTTCAACAGATATTTACTAAAAATTTAACTCTCCACAGCAAGGGGCCTAGTTAGCTTGGGTATAAAACAGACATGTTCCCAAACCTTCCAGATCTCAGAGTCTAGTGGCAGCAGTTCACATTAAGCAAACAATCATGAAATTGTGTTGAGTCCTGTGAAAAGAAGACAGGGATTTAGACAGACTATGAAAGGAAGCTTGAATTTAAAATCGGGACTCAAGAAGTGACTCATTAAGGGAGTGACAGGTACATATGACATAAAGGACTCAGAAGTCCATAGCTGGGCAAAACCTGGGAGAAGAGCCCTTGCAGCAGAGTGAGTGATGAGTGCCAAGGCCTGGGGTGAGGTCAGGGCAGGCCAGTGACGGCAAGGAGGTGGCGACAAGAACAGAGATGACGTGCTGCCAGGCCAACAGTTTGGACTTTTCATGCTGCAACAACAGGGAGCCACGGAAAGGCTTTAGTAAAGGCAATGCCATGCTTCTATTTGTTTGTTGTTTGCAAGATCACTTTGACTGCTTTGTGGAGGTGATTGTTGGAGGCAAGTGAGGAAGCAGAGAAACAAGTGAAGAGGCTGTTTCACTAATCAGGGAAAATGGTAGCTTATGTCACGGGTTAGCAGTGGTACTGAAGAGAAGTTGATGCACTTGACCCTTAATTTTTGAAAATAGGATTGATAGCATTTGTTGTAGAGTAAATGTTTGGGAGTGGTAAAATCAAGGAGATGAGAAAAAAAAAAAAATCAAGGATGACTCATGGGTGTTATCAAAGGAGCAGAAGGAAAAGTTGGAGAGTGTGAGCTCCTAAAGCTGAATGTAGCTGAGAAATGGGCTAAGATGAAGAGAAACACATAATTGGCTTTAGCCTCATGGAGCCCACCGATGATCTTAGCCGACCAATTTGGGTGGGTTGTAAGAACAGAATCCACGGTATCATGTGTCGAATAATGAATGGAGACTGGGAGGGGAAGAAATGGAGGCATGGTGGTGAGAGCTTTTGGAAAAGATTGTCAGTGAGGAGGACTAGAAAGAGAACTCCAGCTAGAGGAGGATAGAAAGTCATGCAAGGATGTGATAAGATATTCTAATGGGAAAAGTCATACGCCCATGGTCAAGGACTCTTGTGGGCAGTCTCAGCGGACACATGGTGGACAGTAATGAGTAAGGATGGTTTCCCCACCTTTGCCCTTCATGTAGGTGTGTACCAGGGCTCTACAGAAACCCCCAGTTGAAGTCATAGTCTCAATGCAAAGGTGGCCCCAGCCTCTGAATTGAAGGAGATCATTCCTGTACCTAGAAGAATGGGGGACTCTATTCGATGGTAAGATCCCCCCGCAAAATAGGACATGGTACATCTTGCCACCCAAGTATATACACTAAAATTTGAGTCCATTACACTTCAACGATATTCTTCTGTTATTTATGTTCTTACATTCCACCTTCCCACCTTCTGTTACTCATGACTCAGCTCATTGGCCCCAACCTCTCAGATGAGAGTACCCCTCTGCTGTGACAGCATTTTGGTACCTGCCTCCGCCTAACTGTGTTGGGCTGGAATACCACCACCTGGCTCTAAAAATAATAAATAAAATCTTTAAAAAAGAGTACTTCTACTATAAAGCAATAATTGTGTCAGGCAGATAGTAAACATTCAATAAATGTTACTATCATTATTAGGAGATAGTAGATATCAATATACTTTTATTTTTTTAAAGACTTTATTACTTTTAGAATGAGGGATAGAGAGAGAGGCAGAGAGGGAGAGAGGCAGAGAGGGAGAGAAACATCAATGTATGGTTGCCTTTCACCTGCCTCCAGCTACAGACCTGGCTAGAGACCTGGCTTGCTATCTGGTTATGTGCCCTGGCTAGGAATTGAACCAGTGACCTTTGGGTTCACAGGCTGGTGCCTTATCCACTGTGCCACCAGCCAGGGCAATCAATATACTTTTGTTGAAAGAATAAATGAGTAAATCAAAGAATAATAAAATATGAAAAGAACCAGAGCATGGGTCAGCCTGGTTTTCAATGCCTTTCCTGCCAGGCCTGCTTGAGTACCTCTCTGGTGAATTGCACAAGTTCTCTGAGCCAGTTTTCAGCTCCTGTACCAGGGGCGGAATGAGGACAGGCCAGCAGTGCTTACTTGGGGCTGCCTGGTACCTGGCAGAGCCAGCTGGGCAGTTTGATAAATGTGTTCATGCCGGTCCCTTTTCTCAGGGAGTTTGTTCCTGAGGTCTGGGCATGGGCCCCAACATGAACATTTCTATTAAGTCCCCCAGGGGGTCAGTTTTTCTAATTAGAACTGAATGGCAGCTCTTAATCCATTTGGGTAGCTGTAACAGCAATAACAGATATGGGAGACTTAACAAAAATTTATTTCTCATAGTTTTGGAGGCTGGGAAGCCCAAGATCCAGGTGTGATCAAGTGCCTGGTTTTCCTCCTCCTTAGTTCATAGGTGGCGATGTACTCCTATGTTCATGTAACAAGACCTTGAGGGGGATCCTCAGTTTTAATGGGCTGGATTTGCCTCCCGCCAGGAATGATTCTCAATAACAGAGTTTGGTGAAAAGGAAGGTATTTTGTTTATTTGAGGGGTAGACAGATTTATATTAAAGGTGCAATTCTGCCGTTAAATCCCACTCCCTTTAAAAACACCCCAAATAATACCGTCCTGCCTGATTAGGCTCGCTTTAAAATAGACAAGCAAAAGATATCATCTTTCAGAAATACAACAGTTCAGAGCTTAAGCATTCCAACTACAAATTCAAAGTTCCTGGCAGCTGCTGTACCCAGTTAGGGGAGTATCCTGTGCCCACTCCCCAACTCTTCTACCACATGTAGCTCCCTACCTCTGTGCAAGCTGCACGTCTCCCTTCCCTGCTTTGCTCCCCACTTCTCAAACCAGGTGAGTTCTCAGGCCACGTGTCTGTCTATGGATCCATGCATGGAAGCAAACAAGTCCTTGCCTGCACGTCCATCCTGGGCAGCAGAGAGGCAGTGTGTCTCTCTGCATGTTTGTCTGGGTGAGAGAGAGAGAGCACAACTGCGTGTCTGCCACTTTATCCAATCTGGCCACCTGTGAGACTTCCTGTAGCCCTGTAAATTCCCTCATCACCATTCTATGGTCAAAAACCCCTCCCATCTTCTTGGGGTAAGAGGTTTATCTAGACATTTGCCTCACCAAGACACTAGCTACTAGCCATACACATGCAAAATACCTCTCTCAGGAAAAATGGCTTACTTCTGTGTCCTACCCCCATTCTCAAACTGCAGAGTTGGGGATTTTGGCTTTTTCCCACTCTGTAACTTCCCCAGGTGGTGGAGAAGAGTGAGAGGCTCTCTCAGGCCTGTGTTATAAGAGCACTAATCCCATTCGTGAAGGCTCTTCCTTCATGATCTAACCACTTCCCAAAGGCTTTACTTCCCAACACTATTACATTGGAGGTTAGGATTTTAATATATTAATTTGGGGGGGATACCAACATTTAATCCAAAACATTCCACTCCAGTCCTCCAAAATTCATATCCTTCTCACATGCAAAAATAGATCCTTTCCATCCCAATAGTCACAAAAGTCTTAACTTGTTCCAGCATTAATTCTAAAATGTAAAGCCCCAAATCTCATCTAAATATGACCTAAATCAGATATGGACTTGAGGTATGATTCACCCTGGGGCGGAATTCCTCTCCAGCAGTGAATCTAAGCAAGTGATGTGCTTCCAAAAATTGTACAGTTGGGGGTCAGGCCTATAATAGACATTTCCATTCCAAGAGGAAGAAATAGGAAAGAGGGAAGGAGACAGGTGCCAAGCAAGTCTAAAACCCTAGCAAGGAAAACTCCATGTGGTGGAGAGTAATCCTCTTTGCTCTATGTTCAGCCTTCCAGGCCTTCTGGAGCAGGCTCCTACCATCTGCACCCACTGTGGCTGGGATTCTACCCATGTGACTGCTCGCTGGAGGTCAGGCTCCCATTGGTTCTGCCAGGCAGGGGTTGAGGCCCCACCGCTCTGGGCAGCTCTGTCCCCACACTTTTGGACCCCCTCATTTAAAACTGTGGAGGTGGCCCTGATGATCTCTGAATTGCCCCTGGGGTCAATCTTTACTTGTCTTCAACAATAGAGCATGTTCACAGATGAATAGCTCTATGGTCCTGTACTGTAAATTCCAAGAAGTCTGACAACCTTCCTTCTTTCATCTCCTTCCTCTTTAGTTAAAACTGGCAGTTTGCCTGTGGGGGTAGCTGATTAAATCTGGGGTTTACACCCATACTAATCTCTTTATCAAATTGTCAATTAGCCACACCCTTTGTATTATCTTCTGAAGGAATGTACTGCCTCCATTTTGGTATGTGGATAAACTGAGAATTTTCCAGATCTTTAAGTTCCCTGTTTTGCTTAACAATTTCATCTTCAAGCCATTTCTCTTTTTCTCACATTGGACTACCAGTATCAGTATTTAGGAGGAACAAGCCACTCTTTCAATACGTTGCTTAGAAATCTCCTCAGCTAAATATTCAATTTATTGCTTATAGATTATACCTTCTACAGAACCCTAGAACATGAACACAGGTTAGCCAAGTTCTTTGCCATTTTGTTGCAGGTAGAGAGGGGGTCCAGGCTCTTGGTGGTTGCAAGCAAAGAATTGGACTGATCACACAGATATTGTAAAGCAAAGTGAGTGGGAAATTTATTAAGGAATGTACACTTCCCAAGACATGGGACTGGACCATCTCTGGCCAGGGAGTGGCTCCCTTCTGTTGAATTGTTACAGGCTTGATAGGGATTTTACTTAAGCTTCTATATATTCAGTTTCCCACAATCCTCCTTGATTGCCCACCACGGGAGGAAACAAGAATGCTAATTATTATCAGGTGTCATCAGGAGATTCTCAGAAACCAGGATGATGATTGAAAACAGCTGCAGTGTCTCAGGGTTTCCTATTTTAGCTTCAGCCTCAACTTGATAACAAGAAATGTCTTTCTGCCATTGTCCAATCAGATGTTCCTCATTTCCATATGACCTCATCAGAATGGGCATAGAGCCCATCCATAGTTCTACCAACATCCCACCTGTGATTGTTGATGTGTTCTCCAAGAATCCAGAGGCATTCTGGACAGCTCTCCTTTCTTTCTGAGCTCTCACCAAAATCAACTTTAAAAGTTCCCTTATAACAAATTCACCTTTATCCATGATGCACCTCAAAACTCTCCTAGCTTCTTCCTATACCCAGCCCCAAAGCCTTTCCACATGGTTACTTATTTGTTACATCATTATCCCCACTTCTGCTACCAATCTCTGTTTTAGTCCATTTGGGCTGTTATAACAAAGGGGTCTAAAAGCAATGTTCCAGCAGATTCAGTGTCTGGTGAGGGCTGCTTCCCAGTTCATGGACAGCATCTTTTCACTGTGCCCTGGTCTGATATAAAGAGCAAGAGGAGTCTTGTATAAGGACACAATTCCATTCATGAAGGCTCCATCTTCATAACTTAATCACCTCCCAAAGGCCTCACCTCCTAATACCATCACACTGGAGATTAGGATGTCAACACATGAATTTGGGGAGGGGACACAAACTTCAGTCCATAATAGTAGCTAAAGTTTTTTCCAGCTCTCAAGTTCCACAATTCTGGGATTACCTCTCTTCTTGTTATTGAAGAAACCCTGGTTCTTCTTGCTAATTCAGTAAAGAATTACAGATCAGCGAGCATGCAAATTTTATTAGTGAGTGGGAGAACAAAAATAAGGGTGGCCAAAGGCTGCTTGGCAAGCTTGCTCTAGTGTGGCCAGAGGTGGGGCCAGAGGCTCAGGCTGAAGGCCAAGGGAGCCCAAATTCTTTGTTCTGAAGATTTACTGTAGTTGGGATGGGAGGGAGAAAGTTACTTACTGAAAGGATGGTGCTAGTTTTTCAGGACTTGGGGGCATGGATACCTAAAGGTATTGCTGGGCTTCTTCCTTTATGCACTATGGGCCCTTTCCTGCCTTTAGGGATGCCTTTCTGGCTTTGGGATTTAAATAGTCTCAAAAGGTTTTTCTTCCCAGATAATGGGAACAATGCATAGAATTCTAAGGAGTTTTCTCCTCCCTGGCTAATAGTGTTTCCTGTGATATGGGAACACCTTGCAAAATGATCAGACCAGGCCCAGGACTGCTGGGTTAGTGGGTGAGACATGTCTTCCTCTGCTTCTAGCCTCCTGTAACATTATTACACTTCTGGCTTCTGAATGTGATGGTGAAAAACTCAAACCACCCTTTGTACAGGTGTCTTAGGGCAATGAAAGCTTCAGGAAGGATTAACTAGAGAGCATTTTATTTAATCATGAATGAATTATGTTTTTTCATGAAACCATCTTCTCAAATTGTTATGATGTTTTTGTATCCGTACCTCACAGTGAAAGGCTATTTTAAAATGTTTATTCAAACAGATGCGGATTCCACCTTCCATGATGTTCATAGGAGAGTTTGGCGATTTTCTTTCTGGGATGATGGTGGCGGACGGTGATAACTTGCTCTAAGAGACACAAGCTGGTCGAGGGGTTGGGAGGCTGTCCTGGGCTCTGGGCAAACTGCCTACATGACTGGACACCCCTCAGCCCATTCCACCAGTCTGCCCTGGAGCAGGAGGCTGGGGCGTTTGTTTACATTTTAGTGTGTGGAAATACAGTATTATTTTTTACAATAAAAAATTAAGTCAGGGGTAAAGATAGTTAATTCAACATTTTGGTCCCTCCTAAAATCCTACCAAAACAAGAGTAAAATGACTTTTTACTTTTTTAAAGAAGAGCCCTCTAGGACAAAAAGAAACCCAAGAAAGCAGAGAACAGCAACATGTTGGGAGCTAGAAAGCACATGGATGAGAGAGGTAGCTGACTTAGCAGATAGAAGAAAGCTGTTTCCACTGTAACTGACAGTGGAAAAGCCAAGAAGCATCCCAATTTGACACAATCTCACAAGGGCTTAGGAATAGGCAGCCTGTGGTTAAAGATGGGCCTAAAAACAGGGTAATTATATGTAGACTTGCCCAAGGGCCTGCGAGAGCCCTGGAGCCATACCCTGCCTCTGCACTTCTCAGGGACTGCTGCCCTCCTAGCTAGTGGGGAAGAGTGGGGGGCAATTTTATTATCCAGAGAGATGGAGGCTGACGGCCTTGTTCACCAAGGTCTTGAGCACCTGGTCTCTCTCCACTATGAGCCTTACAACCATCCTGTAGTTCTTCAGTGTGCAACCTATCCAGCACCTTGAGCCTTGGTTCCGCTCACCTTCTCCCTTACTCCCTGCACTGTGACTTTGTCATCATTGGGACTTGCTGGCTTATTTGGAGTTTGTAGTCCAAGTTCATCTCCAAGTTCTTCCAGTCACATGCCTTCCCTACAGCTGTTTCAGGTCTGGGTCCTCCAGGCCATGGGCTGCTCTGCTTTTTCTTAGCCTTTTAGCCTCCTCCTTTTCTTCTCATCACTTCACCTTAAAATTGCTCGGAAATTGAAGAGTTTGAGTATCCACTTCTGTATAACGTCCTCTTCACTTCTGGCCTCAGGGCCAAGCCTTAATGATGGGGGCGGGGGGTGGGGAGGGGGGCGGTCATTGAGGGAAGGTAGGAGGAAGGGAGAGAGGGGAGATGAACCAGAAAGACTCTCACATTTCTGAGTTTTTGCTTACAAGACTACCCTATCCTCTTCTCCTTTGTTCCTGTTACAACAGGGGGGCTGTTGCTCTCTAAGACACTCTGTCACCTGAATGCTGTACACCCTGGCCTCCTCCTCCTCCTCCAGCCTGCTTTTTACATGGTGGCTCTGCAGTTTTTGTTGAGCCCCACACTGTACATTGCATTCCAGTGTGCACACACCCGTACACGTCCCCCCTACCCCCCCACAGCTTACACATTTCAGAAAGCAGTCCTTCTTATTTGGATGATCTCTGATATTTTCTATTATACCCTATTTAGTTGATCCATTCCATTTAATGAAAAAATGCTGGCCGATAAATTGTAATTTCAACTTTGAGAGAACAGAAACACTATATATTAGTCTCTGCCCCTGGATCCTGGCAGTAGAACTCCTAAAATGCTTGTAATTTTCCAGGTGATAAAAGCACTGGGAGAATCTCTTGCTCTGACCTTTGTCTTTGACCACGCTTCTGACACAGGACTCCTGGAACCCTTATAAACTCCTGGGTGAGAGCCGTGTCTTCTCTCCTAATGAAGAGATTCTGAATGGGCTCCTGGATGGTTCCTGGGTGGGGGCTGGTCACCAGAAAGACCAAGCCATGATTGAAAGCTTGGAATTTTCAGTCCCTCAACCTCATCCTCCAAAGATGGAAGAGGGGCTGGAAATGCAGTTAATAATCATGCCCATATGAGGAAGCTGCCATAAAATCTTAATAGTGTGAGGTTTGGGAAGCTTTCGGGTTAGTGACACATTCATATACTGGGAGGATGACATACCCTGACTCCAGAGGGACAGAAGCTCCTGCTCTTGGGACCTCGCCCTATGAATCTCTTCATCTGGATGTTCATCTCACCCTTTAACATATTTGTCAATAAAATGGTAAACTTTAGTGAGTGCTTCTCTGTGTTCTGTGGGCTGTTCTAGCAACTAACAGAATCCAAGGGAAGGGGGTTATGGGAACCTCTAATTTTCAGCCAAGGTGGACAGAAGCTGTGGGACCTACTACTTGTGATTGGCGGGGGACAGACTTGTGGGACTGAGCCCTGTACCTGTGGAACCTGATACTGTCTCCAGGTAGTGTCAGAATTTAGTTCAATTGCAGGGTACCCAGCTGGTGTTCAAGAATTGCTTCTCCTGTTTCCCCCAGACTGTTGGAGACCTAAAGGGTCAGAAGTGAAGTGTGAAAGTGACAGAGAAAGACACAGGAGAATAGTTTTTGTTTGTTTGTTTGTTTGTTAAGTAAATGGACCCACTGGTGAATCCTGACTCACAACCTGAAAAATACTTTTGCAGAGCACCTCTTCTCTTTCTTATGTATTCACTTAATTGTTTCTTCACCTGAGGATATTTTTCTTCACTTCTAGAGAAAGAGGAAGGGAGAGAGAGAAACAAAGATGTGAGAGAGAAACAGTGATTGGTTGCTTCCTGTATGTGCCTGGATCAGGAATCAGTCATACCTGGACCAGGGATCGAACTCACAACCTAGGTATGTGCCCTATCAGGAATCAAACCTGGCAACTGGGCCACACTGGACAGGCTTATTCTACCTTTTCCTAAAACTGGATTTTTTCTTTCTCACTTAATCAGCTCAGGTTTGTCTGGAGATCATTGTCTACACACATGGTCCCATGTCCTCTTCACTCCCTCTCCTTGTCACCCACCTACCTAATACTGTCTGCCTTTCCGTGTCACTGTGCAGTCTTCACAGATGGCTCCCTTAACATTGATTCTGGTGGCTGATGTCCAGGCCTGTTCTTACTGGCTCTCCAGTGGTACTTGATTCAGTGGCTGCTCCTTTCCCTGGCTTCCCCAGCTCTCCCCTGCCCTGGGTTGACCCCCCACCTCAACCCCTGGGTGATCTGTCATCCACGTAGGAACAGACAGTGCACTGAGTGGCATCTCTATGATCTCTGACCATCCCAGGATCTGATGTCTGGCCATACTTTCTAAGCACTTCCATACTTGATCCTCAGCTTTCTGTTTCTGAACACTGGTAGGCTTGTTACCTTCCTGACACTGCACCTGGCCCCTGGTTTTTTAGTTCATGTTACCCTTTGGAATCTGCATCTGAAGGTTTTCCCGTCAGGAGACAGAGCTGTGGAAGAAGCAGTCTTCTCCTCCAACCCCCTTTTATTATCTTTGCTCCTTTGGTAACATTGAGCTCCTCTCGAACATGTTTCCTATTCTTTTATTACGTGCTTGGTGCCATTTCCCAAATCTCATTCTAATTTTCCCTGGAGGGCAGCCTTCATTACTGCTGCTGATGAGAACTGAGAGGGAATGCAGCGTGCAGTCTCCCGGATTCTGTGCTACACTCTTCAAGTGAGCACCGTTAGTGGATGATCATCCAGCTGCTTAAGGCCACAGGCTGTTTCTTAACTGCATTGCTCTTCTCAGGGGACTTCTGTGTTTACGCCTTGCTCTTTCTCTACAGTTTCCCTTCTGATCTGGGAGGGTCCAATGCATCAAGGTTCTTGGAAGTCTGGATAATATTAGGCCGTTTGGGAAGTCATTTTATTATTTCAAGTATAGAAAGTCTATTTAAGTACTGTAACCCCCACCCCCAACCCCAATCAGAAGGCTGTAAAAGGGGTTCCTTTGTTTATGTTCAGTAAATTAATCAGCTTTCCCTTGTTCTCAAATATATTCTGAGCTTTGTTAATTTCCATGGATCTCAAAATGGAATAGTCCACGGGGAACCTCTAGCAGGAGTCCTTCAGCAGACAAGTGGTGCCTCAGGGGGACCTGTGCCCTGTGCTTTGGTCACACAACTCGTTCCTGGCTAAGTTCTGACTAAGGCCTGTGTCTTTTGAGGCAGAGCTTTTTCAACCAAGCCTTTCATCTGCGTGTCCCTCATGCCTTTCCCCCAGTCCTGTACATACCCAAGTGTACATACACACCCACATTCTCCTTTAATCATCATTTTAGGGGGTGGGGAATTGTTCTGCTTAGCAGCATTTTTGGTAAGATGACCTTGGCTTTGATGCATTTTAATTTTGTTATTTTTATCCCTATAAAACATTTCTAACTGAATTTTGATTAAAAGTTATTTCACATCTATGGGTTATGTGTGTTTCCTTTTATTTAATGTACGCTTATCAAACAGCATTCAGGTGACCGCTGAATATTTTACATTCATTGCTATGAATGAATGAGTGCATTTCGCGATTGAAAGCTCCAAATCATTTGGGAGCCTCATTCCCATAACCATAGAATTTGTGCAGGTAAGAGTATGTTCTCAAGTCTTTTGAAACATTACATTTGAATCTGTAATATCAGGGTTTTCTTTCCTATTATCTTCTGTGATATAGTTTTTGAGAATGTGATTAATTTGGGTATCTTGAATATCTTTTAAGCTTTAAATAAATGTTTTTTAGTGTACTACACTTATAGTCCTGATCAGTTGGCTCTGTTAGCTTTTCTTTTGGAGAGTTGATTTTTTTTTTAGACCAGGGGTTGGCAAACTTTTTTTAAAGGGCCAGATAGTTAATATTTTAGGTTTTGTGGGCTATCTGGTCTCTCACACCACTCAGCTCTGCTGCTGTAGTGGGAAAGCCACCATGATGCCTGATTAGCTGTTCAAGAAAACTACATTCACAAAAACAGCCAGTTTCTCAATCCCTGATCTAAACTACTGTTGAGCACTTTTCCAAGTGCTAGTGCCAGTCTCTGCCAGCAATTTTTTTCCCTTCTGGAGGAGTCCAGCAAGCCCAGAATCAATATGACAATAGTGATTGTAGCCCCGCTTCTGCATCTTTTCCAAAGACGGTCTCTCAGGCTGGGATGCTGTCTCCTGTCTGTTCCATCCGCCTAACTGTGGTCTAGTTGGCCTTCCCACTTGAGCCACAGTGCTCTGTCCCTCCTCTGAACTCTGCTGGCACGTCTCATCTGTGGGTCTTGTGGTATCTGTGTTCATGGGTGTTGGGCTTCTTTTTTCTTTCCAAGCTTCCACAGCAGAGTGCCCTGCACCATGCTCTGCATGTGGTATGTGGCAGAAGCAACTGTTAGCACCCCATGGCTTATTCACCCACCTGGGAAGAGATGCCCTATGACAGGGCAGTAGGACAGACACATGATTAAGTTAGCGAGACCCTTGTTATCATTCTGTGGCTTTAATTTCTCCAAAAGGACACAGGTTATGTTGTGGAAGTGGGAGTGTTAGAAACCATAGAAATTTTAGGGAGGAACCAACACAACATCAAAGAGAAGCGCAGAGAGTGCTTTGGCAGATGTAGCATTCAGCCCTCAGAGCAGAAACGGCCAAAAAATGCTTCACATGCTGGAGATCACATCACACGTTTTAGCTGTGGGACCTTGAACAAGTGGTTGAACTCGCTCGGTTTCCTCACCTATACCAGGGAGATAATAAGAGTAGCCACCTTACAGGGTTACTGGGGCATGAAGGGAGTTCAGACATGTAAAGGACAGAGTGGTGCCTGGCACCCAGTAGATACTGGCTCCTGTCATTTGCTGCATAGAGCCTGGTGTGAGCCTGCCTGGCCCAGCCCAGTGATAACTTAGTGCGAGGGTGAAGCAAGCTGAGGCCCCCAGACGGTAAAGGGAAGCCTGTTTTCTGGGGTAAAATCAGCACCTTAAAGATCCAGTTACCAAAAGAGGACAACACTTCAGATAGTTCTAAAACTAGGAGAACAAAGCTTAACCACATTTCAGTTGAACTCAATTTTAGGTAGTGATTCCACATGCTACATCCTGGAGGTGTAGAGAGGGCTAAAGGCATGGTCGCTGACCTTCATGACTTAGAGAGATGCATACTTTCATTATAGTCAAAGAAGGGGCAAGACAGAAAAAACAGTTTAGTGAGCGGCACTTTTCCCAGGTGAAAGCAGGTATTAAAGAAGGAAAGAGTATTAAAAACTTATATTCAGTTATGACATTGTTGATTCAAGGATAATGGATACAGTGGTATCTGAGGCTGTCTTGGGGGAGGCTGGCTGTATGTCAATGGAGGACAGTCTGCTGGCATTTTATATCCAGCAGGGGAAACTTGGGAGCTGCTCCTGGGCCTCCCTGGTCAGTGAGGTATACCCTACCTAACAGAAAGAGTTGCTCTTTGTCTGCTTGGTAAGGTCAGGAAGCAGGTGAACCTGGCCAGGGCTGTGCACAGCAGAGCTGCCCCAGTGTGGACACCGGCACAAATGCGCAGGGCATCTATGATCTGGGAGAAGGGAATCACCCATCAGAGCAGCGGCAGGGTTGCTCTCTGAAAAGATGACTAATAAAGGTTAACAGTTTGCATATCCTTTACTGCGGGGGAAGTGAATAAAACATGATGTCACTGACTCTGTAGATGCCTTTTGTTATAGAAAGTGATCAATCACCTAGGAAGGAAAGGTAGAACGTTGATTAAATTTTTACTTCTGCCATGGTGAGCACTTCCTTGGATCCCATATGCGACACTGTTGGTGCACTGGCCCCTTTTGGACACCAGCAGCTCCTACCAGTTTTGCAGAGGTGACACTTGTTGCCACTGCCCCGGCAGCCATGGATTTCTGCCCTGGGGCAGGGACGTTTGATGCGGAAGGTTGCTAGTTCAGCACTCAGGCAGAAGTAACCTATGTTGTAGGGAGATAATATCCCCAGGGAAAGCCTTAACTCACAGGGGCAGGAGCCAATGTATGAAACATGCTCCTTTCTGCTCCTGGGATCACACATGGTATCAAGCTCCTGAGCTGGTGCCGTGGAATCTAGTCAACCATGTCTGAGGTCGTAGCAGCTTAAGAATGTGCCCGAGTTGGCTGTACTGGGTTCATTTCTCCTGCCTTCGGACCCTCAGATCTACCACCTTCAAACCCATGCTGCTGTCCCTGCTTTTTTAGGCTGCAGGCTCTGTCTTTGGGGGAACCCAGATCAAGATGAATCTCTCTTGACATCTTCACCACCA
Source organism: Noctilio leporinus (assembly GCA_004026585.1). NCBI lineage: Eukaryota > Metazoa > Chordata > Mammalia > Chiroptera > Noctilionidae > Noctilio > Noctilio leporinus. The sequence goes on from PVIW01004276.1 coordinate 15,926, forward strand.
GAGGGTCATTCTTTTCTTTTCCAGTGGGATTTCCTAGCATCACAGTTTGAGTCTTCTCTGCCTGAGGAAGTGGTTTTTCCCAGCTTGGAATTTGGATATTTACAAAGGAACTTTGAAGTTGGAGATGGGAGGGGCCTTTCTTTTCCAAGAAAACTCAGCCTTCAGGGTGTTAGTCTTTTTGCGGCCTCCATAAAGCCAGTCTGGAGATGGAAGGCTGAACAGGGACCCATCTGTTTTCCGCTATGCCACTGGTTCCTTGCCTGGTAAATTGAATCTTGGCTGTGCTTGTTTGGTGGCACATAACCACAAGGGAATATAAATTATATTTCTTTTAAATTAAAAAAAATTGCCCTTTATACACAGGCAATGGAATTAAGGCATAAATCAAATGTGAGCCTTTAACAGAGGTACTAAAGCAAATGTGTGTCACAAAACATACACTGGATATCTGATAAAAATTGGCAGGGCAATTTTTAAGTACCTATGATGATAATACTTGGGGATGTTAGGTTCACCTCAATTTCTTGTATTTACCCCACAAGTGCATGAGGTAGACCCATCCTGGAATCTGGTGTTCCTATTAGCTGTTTGAATGACCATATTAAGTTAACAATAATAATAAAGGATTTAATTTTTAAATTTACACATAAAAATAAAGTACTAAATGGCAAAAGCAAAAATAATATGTAGTAGGCAGACAGGCATGAGCAGAACATGGACAGCCTGCTAGGTACCAAAGGTTACTAGGGAGGAAAAGACCTGGGTGCCTAGCAATAGGCAAAATAAGCACTTCCCCCCAGAGGTGACCTTTCCTCCCTTGGCATACCACAGTGGGTCATGCTGCTTGGATCCTCCCCTAACCTTTCCCCTACTGTCATGCAGTAGACCCCATTAGTGGAGGAACAAGGGGACAAAGAATACCCTCAAATGACTCCCATACAAGCCTTTGCATGACCAGTCCCTTAAGCATTAAACAAACAAAAACAACAACAACAAAAACAGAGGAGAGGCTTAGGAACCTTTGGGACAACTTTAATTGTGCCAACATCCAAATCATAGGGATACCAGAAAGAGAAGAGGAAGAGCAAGAAATTGAAAACTTATGTGGAAAGATAATGATGGAAAAACTTCCCTAATTTGGTGAAAGAAATAGACATACAAGTCCAGGAAGCATAGAGAGACCTAAACAAGCTAGATCCAAAGAGGATCACACCAAGATACATCATAATTAAAGTGCCAAAGGTTGAAGATAAAGAGAGAATTTTAAAAGCAGCAACAAAAATGAAGAGTTACCTTCAAAGGGGTGCCTATAAGACTTTCAGTTGATTTGTCAAAAAGCAAAACAAAAACAAAACAAAATTTTGCAGGCAAGAAGTATTCAAAGTGATGAAAAGCAAGGACCTACAACCAAGACTACTCAATCCAGCAAAACTATCATGTAGAATGGAAGGGCAGATGTGCTTCCCAGACAAGGTACAACTAAAGGGTTCATTATGGTCAAGCCATTATTATATAAAATATTAAAGGGACTTATTTAAGGAAAAGAAGATCAAAACTATGAACAGTAAAACAATAGCAAACACAACTTTCAACAACAGAACCTAAAAAAGTAAAAACAAAAACAAACTAAGCAAACAACCAGAATAGGAACAGAACCACAGGTATGGGCCTCATTTGGAAAGTTATTAACTGGGAGGGGGAAAGAGAAGAAATAGTACAGGGATTAGGAAGCATAATTGGTGGGTACAAAATAGACAAGAGCAAGTTAAGAATAATACAAGAAAGGGTGAAATAAGAGAACTTATATGCACTACCCATGGACATGAACTAAGGGGAGTGGGATTGCTGGAAGGAAGAGGGGTGCGGATAAAGGAGAGCCAAGGGTAAAGAAATTGGGACAATTGTAACAGCATAATCAATAAAATATACTTAAAAATAGTTAGATCTGAGCCCTGGCTGGTAGCACAGTGGATAAGGCGCCAGCCTGTGAACCCAAAGGTCGCAGGTTCGATTCCCAGCCAGGGCAACATAAGTAGGTTGCAAGCCAGGTCTCCAGTCAGGTCTGTGGCTGGAGGCAGGTGAAAAGCAACCATACATTGATGTCTCTCTCCCTCTCTGCCTCTCTCTCTTCCCCTCTTTCTAAAAATAATAAAATAATATCTTAAAAAAAAAAAAAGTTAGATCTTATCTCCTAGTCAAGTGGACACATCTAATCATGACAGCTATTTTTCTCTGTTTCTTTATACCCCCAAGATATATCTGTCCATTTGTATCAAAAGATACAGACATGAAGATCACCAAAACTTGGTGTCTGCTTTTTCTTCTTTCCTTAATTGGTATTTACCAGTGTTGGGCCCATGAATAAAGAAATAAGCTTCTTGAGCTACTTCTAACATTTCAGAAAGACTATCAAGGATACCTTCTATTTACTGAATAAAATAGTCTTTTTGCTTGTTTGTTTGGTCTGGGTTTATATCTACTCTACATAGCAAGCTAGTTATTTGATACAAAAACAAGCAAACAAAAAACAAATTTAATAAATTCATTGTATTGGAAGAGAAAAAAATAAAAAAAGAAAAGCAGCATGACCAGGTGGGATGATGCCATGGCTGGCATCAGGACCAGTTTTGATCACTAATGATCCCCTGCCCTGATGCTGACCAATCAGTGGAGACCATGACCCTAAAAGGACACAACTGGAAAGCTGATGAATATTCTACTGAGAACCTTCCCCAAGACCTGCCTTAAAATCTCCATCTTTAAAACCCACAGGATGAAGAATGCAGCATGGCTCTCACTCTCCAGAGCACACCTGCTGGAATCTTTTTCAAGTGTACTTTGTTTTCTTTCTCCTAAGCTTCAAGGGCCCTTCTTTAGCCTTTGTAACTTGTTCCCCAAGTCCACACAGCTTAGCTGGCTCACTTCTACCTCTGTAACTTTCTAAATAAACTTTTGCTTGTATTTGAGTCTTGGCTCTGAATTCCTTCTTAGCCAGAATGTATGTAGGTTGCTGAACTGAGGTCTGGTCTAACTCTGCTGGTTAACATCTGGTGCCATTTTGCTGCCAACAAATAGATGAAAGCTACCCCAAGCCACCACCCCTTCTAAAGTTTCAGGAAAATTAATTTCACATGAAAATAAGCAAGCAATTTAGGTCAAATTCCATACTAAATTTTTATTTTTAAAGGGAGATTTAATAGCTGAATAACATACCTTCAGACCATAAAAACACACATAGACATGATCACAAAAAAAAAAAAAAAAAAAAAAAAAAAAAAAAAAAAAAAAAAAAAAAAAAAAAAAAAAAAAAAAAAAAAAAAAAAAAAAAAAAAAAAAAAAAAAAAAAAAAAAAAAAAAAAAAAAAAAAAAAAAAAAAAAAAAAAAAAAAAAAAAAAAAAAAAAAAAAAAAAAAGAAAAAAGAAAAGAAAGAAAGAAAAAAATGCAAACTGTAACCTATTTCAAAATAAGATAAAGCACACAAGAATATTATGCAAGGCATGAGAGAATAACTTAAATCTAAATGAGAAAAACAGAAAAGGTGAAAGAATCCTTTTCAAAATAAAAAAAAAAAGATCATGTTAGAAGTACGTGGTACAAGCACAGGTAAAATGATAATGTCTTGAAATAGTTAAAAGGAGGAAAATGTTAAAAATAAAAAGATAAATGAAGAGACAAATATATTTTAGAGAAACTGACAAATATTGAGGGTAGGCAAAGATGGTCTAACATATAAGTAATAAGAGTATCTCAGTGGGAGAAATAATGCAAGAAACGAGAACAATGTTTTAGAAAAGTTTCCTGAAATTAAGACATATTGGAAAAGGCATGCTGAAAGGGATCACTGAGAATATTGATCCATTCTAGGATATTATTCTAGAATAACCAACACTTAAGATATATTCTAGTAAAATAATTGAACTTGAAAGAAAATTCTTTTTGGCTACCTAGGAAAGAACAAGTGAATTATAAGGGAAAGTCAGAGAAATTGATTATTATGTTTAAGCTATTCAAGAAAAGAAAATATGAGCCAAAGATTTTATAACCAGGAAAACTGAGCCTCAACTATAACAATTACTATTATCAATTTACAAGAACTCAGAAAATGTTTCCATGAACACTTTTTGAGGATTGATCAAAATGACTAGAAAGATACCAATATAAGGACTGCTGGTTAACATTTAAGTTTGTGATTATTTATAGATCTTTATAGGGTAAAAGAAGAGTGTATGGTATGTAATGGCTATATGCTCTGAGAGAGTCAATATTGTACAAGTATAAAAAATAGGGGAGAATATTTGTAAAAATATGTATGTGTGTATATGTATCTGTGCATGTGTTTGGTAATATTGCAATTGATATTACTTTAAAAGTATTTAAACAAATGAATTAACATAAACATTTTAAAATAATGAAAAGAAAATGTACTAACATGATTTGAGAGGCTGACAGTTAGAAGACAGTAATTAAATGGTGAATTGTCTGGATGCGAAGAAAAAAAAAGAAGTACATATTGGTAGTTACAGAATAGACAGGGGGAAGTTAAGAATAACAATGCAATGGAGAAGCTGAAGAACTTACAAGCATGACACATGGACATGAACTAAGGAGGACATTGCTGGAGGGAATGGGGATACTGGGTGGAGCGGGGAATGGAGGGAAAATCTGGGACAACTGTAATAGCATAATCAATTAAATATATACTTAAAATAGAGGAGAACCAAGAGAATATATACAAGGTGGAGTCTTTTTGG
>PVIW01004276.1:20776-54070 GCA_004026585.1 Noctilio leporinus
CCCCCCCCCCCCCCCCCCCTGCAATGATCCCCATACCTAAGTTTCTGGTCCTATTCTGGTTGTTTGCTTGGTTTGTTTGTTTTCCTTTTCATTTTTTAGGTTCTGTTGTTGATAGTTGTAAGTTGGTTGTCATCTAAACATTCATAGTTTTGATCCTCTTTTTCTTAAGTAAGTTCCTTTCACATTTCATATAATAAGGTCTTGGTGATAATAAACTCCTTTAGCTTTATCTTGTCTGGGAAGCACTTTATCTGCCCTTCCATTCTGAATGATAGCTTTGCTAGATAAAGTTTTCTTGGTCATAGGTCCTTGCTTTTCATCACTTCAAATACTTCTTGCCAATCCCTTCTTGCCTGCAAAGCTTCTTTTGAGAAATCAGCTAATGGTCTTATGGGAACCTCTTTGTAGGTAATTCTCTTCTTTTTTGTTGCTGCTTTTAAGATTCTCTTTTTATCTTTAATCTTTGGCATTTTAATTATAATGTGTCTTGGTGTGGTTCAATTTGGATCTAGCTTGTTTGAGACTCTCTGTGCTTCCTGGATTTGTATGTTCATTTTTTTGCCAAATTGGGAAGTTTTTCTTTATCATTTTTTTACACAAGTTTTCAATTTCTTACCCTTCCTTTTCTCCTTTTGGCATTCCTTTGATTCAGATGTTGGCATGCTTAAAGTCATCCCAGAGATTCCTAAGCTTCTCCTTATTTTTTTCAATTCTTATTTCCACTTTCTGTGCTGGTTGACTGTTTAGTTCTTACTTATGTTCCAAATCATTAATTTGAGCCCTGTTTTCCTTCCCTTTACCATTGGTTTCACTTCTATTTTCCTCTGTTTTACTTGGCCTACCCTTCACTTTTTCCCTTATGTGTTTACCATACTCAAGCATATCTGTCAAGTCTGTGAGCATCTTTATTACCAGTGTTTTAAACTGTTCGTCTGTCAGGCTAGCTATTTCTTTGTCACTTAATTCAGCCACTGGGACTTTGATTTGTGCCCTTTTTTTGAATCATATTTCTCAGTCTCTACATCTTGACAGGCTCTGGTGTGTTGTTTCTTAGTTATAGTTGTCCCATCTGTTAGTTGTAAGGGGCAGAGCCTTAGGTCTTCATAAATGCCAAGCAACCCATTTTACCAAGTCACGGTGCTGTATGTGGGGCAGGGGTCTGAGACAGAACAGTGTTGCTAGCTCAGCACTCACCCCCTTTTCAGGTACTCCCATTTCCCATATGGTGTAGTTCCTTTCTAGTTCCGTGGTTCCCAGAGTGGGTGGGTCTGAGGATGTTCCAGGACCGTGGAGGCCTCTAAACAAACAGACTCTTCTGTTAGACTGGTAGTTCCTCTGCGCCAGCCCCCTCTGATTTTCAGTCAGAAGAAGCAATGTGGCTTTATTTTCTCCTCTGGTGCTGGAACTGTGAGCTGCAAGATCTGGTCTGGTGCCTGGAGCATTCAAGATGTGCCCCTACTGTGATTTCTGTTTTCACCAGATAACCCCTGCCACTCTCCCACCTGCACCGCTAACTCACGTAGCTGCACTGCCAGCCTGCACTGGCAATCTGCTCGCCTAACCAACTTCCTCTGTGTCCTGGCTCCACCCCTCCTACCTGTCTGGATGAGTATTTCTTTCTTCCATCTTTTGTTTGTTGGACTTCCATGCAATTCAACATTCTGCGATTTCTGAATGTCTCTAGTTTTGAGGTAGATAGACATGTTTCTGGTTGTCAAGGGAGATGCAGATGCCTATCTATGCCTCCATCTTGGATCTCTCCTACGAGGTGTTTTTTAACTGTTCTCAGTAATTAGGTTGGTGGTGAGAGTATTAAGTATTGTTAATCTGAGGCCATTGTATGTATAACTGAAACAGAACCCACAGGCTGTTCAGTTATAAGGGGCTCACTTGCCCGCCACTAGAAAGTATGAAAAGGAAATGAATTATTTGAAGATTATACAGATTTAGATTAATGGCGGATTTCTGCCATCAAGTCTCACTCCCTTTAAAACACCTACAAGCATATAGTTTTACCTTCCCTTGCCAAACCAGGACAACTTTAGGACAGAGAAGTCAGAGGTACTGTTTCCCTCAAGGAAAATAGAAGTCCATGGCTCTGTATTTCCTAGCCGCAGTTCAGACTTCCCATGATCTTCCATTCATCTGTGCTGGATTGAGGAGGTTCTGTCTGTGTCATGGTGTTTTCCAGCTCTTAATCCAGAACTGTGGGGTACCTACTTACACACCCGGCATCATGCACACCTGACATCATGGCTGGCTGGTGAGCTCCCTTTACATTTAAAAAAAATTAATTTATTTTAAATATTTTTATTATTTTAGAGAGAGAGAAAGGGAGAGAGACAGAGAGGGAGAGAGACATCAATGTATGGTTGCCTTTCACCTGCCTCCAGCTATGGACCTGGTGGAGATCTGGCTTGAACCCTGGTTATGTGCCCTGGCTGGGAATCGAAACAGCGACCTCTGAGTTCACAGACCGGCCCCTAGTCCGCTGTGCCACCAGCCAGGGCTCTCTACATTCTTTCAAAACATGTGGCTCTGCTCTTGCTTAATGGCTGCTGCCTCACTTTTAAATCTCTGACCGCAGCCTGACACAGTGGGTAGGGTGACCAGTTATGGCCACTTGTATAATTTTGTGCACACCCTGTAAACTTTTCATCAGCATTCTATGGTTAAAGCCACTCCCACCTCTTGATTCATGGAGTGGCCATATCTATTTGCATAAGTATTTCTCAGGAAAATGGCTGTGCTCCACTAAGTCCCATCCGCCAAAATCTTAGGTTTCTGGCCACCCTCTTACACAATGTGGGATAAAGTAAATGAGTGATTGTGAGGTATTCTAATTATCTCGCGTTTCAGAGAACCAGGATGCCCATACCTAGATGCAGAAGAGATTGTGTTAAAAACCAGTAGTCTTGAGTTTAAATGAGGAGTTATCAGTATGGACTCATGAGCTATTTTATTTTAAAAAAATATTATATGTGTACGTATGTGTGTATATGTGTATTTCTAGTTCTGATTAATGAAAAGGCCTAGCTAGTAATGAATATCCCCAGTGGCCAGATTGTAGCCTTGCAATATCATTTCCCACCAAAAGAAACCAGGGCTCTTGGACGCGTGGGTGATTTTGGGTCTGGGGCAGAAAATGTACAAGATGAATGGAAACATCTTGTCATCCAAATAATGAGGAAGCTACTAGAGAATATAAGAGCAAGTCAAAAGGACTAAGGAGCTAATTTTATTTTTACATACTTCTTTACATTTTTTCCAATTCCAACTTATATTCAATATTGTTTTGTATGAGTTTCAGGTGTATGGCATAATTGTTAGATAATCATGTAATTTCCAAAGTTCCCCCATGCCAATATTTCCAGTACCTACATGGCACCATGTATAGTTATTATAATATGATTGACTGCATTCCCTATGCTGTATTACACCCCTCATGACCATATTGTAACTACTACCAATTTGTACTTCTTACAAATTACTTCTTTGTACATCTTTTTTCATCCATCCCCCCTCACCCCTTCCCTCTGGCAATCATCAGTATGTTCTCTGTTTCTATTTAGGAGCTAATTCAAAGACTTCAGATGGCTAAATTTTGCACCACTTGGACTATAATAAAAGAAAACTCATTGTAACGGGTCAAAACATCAAAATATGTTTAAATCTATGAGTGTACAAATTCAAATGCAATTAATTGATCATCTTCAGAGAATGGTGGGGACCCACTTTCTTATCTTGGAATGGGTAATAAAGGGACTGATTCAAGCATTTTTCCTGTCTTTTCTAGATGATCTGGGCCAATGGCAACCAACTGTAAGAGGAAATGCATCTCTTAAAAAATCTCTTCCAACCAATGAATAAAAAAGAAATGACAGGATTATGATATCAGCATGTGAATGGATTTAGGCATTGTGCTTTGGCAGCTGCTTACATCACAAACAGGGAGGTTATCATGTTCTATCGGAATTCAGAAGGAAACCGACCAGACAGTGGGGAGGTGCAGGAATACGATCCTTTATTCACACGTGGTCCCAGAGGAGAAGCTCTCCAAATTCTGGGCCCCGAGCTGGGGTAGGCAGCAACTTTTATAGCTGAAGCTTTACTCCTTAGCCTACGTGGCGCAAGCGGGTGTACAGAAGCAAAAGTAACAGTTAGATCTAGTTTTCGGCGCCTTTCTTATCACTCAAGCTGGCTGCTGCCCAAGAGCCAAGGCCATTAAGGGAGGTTAGCCAAGGCCGTTAAGGGGGGCTTCCTTACATCCTCCTTACAATCAGACTTTTTGTGTCCCTTAAAGGAAGACCTCAATACCAACTATGGTAATTCTAAAGGGATTGCACCCTGAGTCTCATCCAGCCTCTAGAGCCACTGGCTGATTTGCAAGAACTACAGAGGAACATGTTGAATTTCACCAAGAGTATCCTCCAGCTGTGAGGACTCTACAGGCCAAATACCCCAGGTTTTCAACAGATACGTTGTAAGGGAAAGAAAGGGGTAGAGAGGGAACTGTGTAATGAACCATCTGGGGATCTCTACTATTGGTGCAGATAAGCCGAAAACTCCACAAGGAGGACTGGGTGGAATAGACGTTGCCTTTACTACTCATATTACTGTGAGCTCTGAAGGCTGCAGGTCTGCGAAACAAGACCACAGCCCTCTGTGTCCAAGACTTATTTTAAGGGGTCCCAGACAAAAGAGGCACTTGTCCTACTTGGGACTCTAAACTTCATTACCTCAGTGTAAAGAAAAGGTCCAGAAGCAGTCACAGAAGAAGAAGCTGCTCCTGAAAGGTAATAAGGAGGAAGTTACAATTTATTTCCAAAACCATATACATCATTCCTTCTGGCCAGGGGCCCCTCTGGTCAGCCCTTAGTCATGGGAGCTGGAAGGGCCATGTCCACTGATCCCACAACCTGTAAATTAAGAAAGACCTAAAATACATGTTAAATTTTTTAGAAGGGCAAGACAGAGTACATAGTAGGGGTGCACACTTGGTGATAATGATGGGGGACTCAGTTACTGGAAAATTTTAGTTTCAGGTAACTGCTAATGAGCTTAGTAATCAATGTATGTAAAAAGCTCTTGTTTCAGGAACCTGGAGGGATGACCCACCTTGACTCGAGATGACCATAAGCATTTCCACCTTTGTGCCTCAGGGCGGACTATAAGCAATCAAGATGGTATCTGAGCCATTATACTCCAGGGTGAGAAGACCTCCACCTAGGACACAAAGGCAGTGGTCAAGGACACAAAACCACCACCCAGGACAAAAATGGAAGAATGCTGTAGCTTTTATCTCATTAACTTTTTCCCTGAATTTCAAACCCCTTACCTATACCTTTCTTCTAATAAAAAGGGCTCATTTATAATGGAATTTAAGATAGTCTGTTAGGGTACAAACCTGCTGTCTCCTCAGATCACTGACCTTCTGAATAAAGTGCCCATAAAGATTCAATCCCTGTCTCTACTTATTGGGTCTCATAGATGACAGTGGGCATGAACCGCAGGCTTTTGCGATTTCAGTGAGATCATTCACACACAAAAAGCAAAGAAGTAATTACTGTAAAAAGCCAGAATATGGATTTCTTTGGAAAGTAGGAGGCAGGTGAGACTGGGACAAGCATTTCTGGGGGCACCGGTACATTTATATTTCTTGACCTTGTTGGTGGCTATAAGGTTTCTTTTCTTAAATAACATTTGTTTTATAATCGAAAGGTTGAAAAACAGAGGAAAAAGTAGTGATAAGCGACTATTTTTTTAATATATATCCATACCTTAAAAAACTTACACAGTGATTTTGTTGTATTAAGCCCCTTTTTGGGGGCTTTTCTAAGTACTAGCCAGGCTTTCAGACCCACAAGACCCAAACCAAGCACACTCAGTACTTTTACTCACTCCAGGAAGCAAATCTCTGCCTCCCTTTCCCCACTGGGAACAAGCTGACATTCCACCTTGATCCAGTTTGCAGGCTGACAGAGCCAGAAGGTTAACCCAAGGTCAAATTTGTGCATAATGAAGGTAAAAGATTTTTCTTGTCCTTGTGTTTTAAACCCATTACTTACACCTTCTAAGAATTAGAAAACCATCATTGTCCCATTTATTTTCACAGCATGCCTTTGAAGGTATCTCAGGTACAAATAAGGCAGCTAAATAAGGCAAGTCTCAAGGCCTCCTTCGACTCTGATTTGGTATTTGAGGTAGCAGTGTATTAATTTTCTTATTTTTCATATGGAGATCATATGAAATGGAGGAGGATTAATGAATATCTCCAGGTCACATAGGGAGCTGGAGGCTCTGCTAGGCCACCTGACAAAATTTATTGTCAGCATTAAGTCCTCTCTGTTTTGATTTCAATGCCATCTTAGACAGGTTTTATTTATAATTTTTCCTTTCGTTACTTTCCTCTCTTGTCTTTTTGGCAAGGAGCAGGAAGAAGTACATCATTTCGGAATTGTAGTCATTAAAGGTAGGGTATATTCAGAATGGTGTGTTCTCTGATTTAAGTTCCTAAAAAAGCACAAGAGGTTTTGACAGAACTAGGACATTAGAAGCAAAAAGTCAATTAAAGCTGATTTTTTTCAAGAGCCACATAAATGTTATAAAAGTGCCACATACTTGAGCCATTTTAGCAGTTTTCCATCTGCTTTTGTTGTCTCTAAAAGGAGGAAGTTTTTCTGGCATTCCTCTGAATTGTCTTAAGTGACTTTTAGATCATCGCAGCGAGTGGGGTGCTTCCAATTCTCAATGTTCCAATTCAACTCTGAAGTTCAGAATAGGATGCACTAATTCATTTGGTAGGTTTCGCCCCCTTTTGGCTTCAAAAATAAAAGACCATGAATTCTTTCACTTGGCAGACAGAGCAAGTAGCATTGTGGGTTGTCCTTCAAATGGGTTTTCCACAGGCACCGATCACTTCTTGGGCACAAACAGGCTGCTGTTCAACAGACAGACTTTCAGGAGATCCTATAAATTGAATCCTCCATCTTCTGCTAATATGGCTTTTGGCAATAAAGTGATTATCATGAACCGCCATAAAAGGCATCTTTTTTTTTTTTCATCTGTTGCCTACTCAGCATGGGGTTTATTACTATTTAGAAGCCTGATTGCTAAATGCTAAACTAGGCAGGTCACCCTGCAGTAGGAGATGGATAGATGGGTCTCTGAGATGCCCCCTGCTGTCCTTCAGGACAACTGGAAAATTTTTTGGAGGCAAGACCTAAAATGGCTACAGAGGCATACTCCCTTTATTTTGATTGTCAATTGGCCATTGGCTAATTGGCGCTAATGAAGATCAATAGGTGTGTAATCTATGGATGGAGTCAATTTAGGTACCTATTTGGAGTCTGGCACTGTGAAAAAAATTAAAGCTGAATAAAACAGAAGTCCTACCCTTAGAAATTGGGGAAATAATAGTGAATAACAAGAAGCAAGTTGAGAACCATGAAATGCCAAAGTTTATTCATTTTATTTTTTTATCCTCACCCAAGGATATTTTGTCATTGGTTTTTAGAGAAAGAGGAAGGGAGAGGGAGAAACATCAATGCAAGAGGGAAACATGGATTGGTTGTCTCCTATATGCTCCCAGACTGGGGATTGTATGCCCTCAGATCTTACATGCTGGGCTGAACCGAACCCACAACCTGATGGGCAATCAAACCTGCAATCTTTTGGTTATGGGATGATGCTCCAACAACTGAGTCACACTGACCTGGGCCAAAGTTGGTTCATTTCATAAAGACTCAGAATTATACTGGGCCACTTTGTAGGTGCTCATAGGTGGTGGTGATACATTTATTATTATTATTATCATTATCATTATTATTATTTATTATTACAGAGGTAGGGTTTTAGAATGAATGGAGAGTGGGCTGGAATATTAATAATGTCCAAAAGAAAGAGGTTCTGCGAGGATGCATGGGATTTGCACAGATGAAGAAGTTTGAAAGCAACATAGTGTGTAGATCAAGTCAGTTCTCAGTTTAGAATTTGGATTCTTGTGTTTTTGTCAATTTTCCCACCTACTTTCTACCTCCCAAAAGTGCGTTAATATCTGTTCTGTTATTATTCCTCTTCTTGTGGGTTTATGTCTCTCTTTTTAAAAGACAATCACTGCAATTTTAGTGAGATTTTTCAGAGTAAAAGTAGATGGATATTTTCAACAGGAAACCTTTTAAAAGAGAAATAACTTCATTCATTTTTGTTGAGTTGTAAAAAATTCTTTATATGTTCTAGGTATGAGTCCCTTATCAGAAAAAATGATTTGCAAATATTTCCTTCTATTCTTGCATTATGTTTTTACTTTCTTAATCATATGCTTTGCTGCACATAAGTTTTTAATTTTGATGAAGCCTAGTTTATTTATTTTTTCATTTGTTGCTTGTGCTTTTGATGTCATATCCAGGAAACCATTGCCTAAGGTCATGGAGATTTACACCTATGTTTTCTTCTAAGAGTGCTGTAGTTTTATCTCTTATGTTTAGGTCTTTGATTCTTGTTGAGCCATTCTTTTACATGATGTGAGATAAGGGTCTCATTTCATTCTTTTACATGTTGTATCAGGACAATTTGTTGAAAAGCCTGCTCTGTCCCTATTGGATTGTTTTGGCACCCTCGCTGAAAATAAATTGACTGTAAACTTAAGGTTTTATTTATGGACTCTCCATGTGTTCCATTGATCTGTATATCTGTCCTTATACTAGTAACACATTGTCTTGATTACCATTCCTTTGTAGTTAAGTTTTGAAGTCAGAAAGTGGAAATTCTCCAACTTTGTTTTTCTTTTTCAAGATTGTTTTGAATATTTTGGATCCCTTGAATTTCTAAATGAATTTTAGAATCAGCTTATCAATTTTTGTGGAGAATCTAGCTGGAATTTTGACAGGGGTTGTGGTAAATCTGTAGAGCACTTTGGGAAGTGTGTCTTCTTAACATATTACACATTAAACTTATTAACATTAATATATAAGACTTAAATATTACGGTATAATCCATGGACATGGGATGTCTTTCCATTTATTTATCTTTTTAAATTTCTTTCAACAATGTTTTGTAGTCTTCAGAGTTTAAGTTTTACATTACATTGGTTCAATTTTTTTCTAAGTATTTTATACATTTTTGATGGTATTATGAATAGAATTGTTTCCTAAATTCATTTTTGGATCGTTCATTGCTAGAGAATAAAAATACAGTCGAATTTGTGCATTGATCTTGCATCTTGATGAACTCATTTATTAGTCTTAGAGAACAGCTTTCTGGTGGGTTACTTAGCATTTTCTAGATATAAAATTATGTCATCTACAAATAGATAAAGTTTTACTTCTTCCTTTCTAACATGAATACCTTTGAGTTCATTTTCTTGTCTAGTGACCCAGACCAGAATCTCCTGTATAATTTTGAGGAGAAGTGGTGAGAGTGGACATCCTGGCCTTCTTCCTAATGTTGCTTAAAAGTTTTTGTAGATGACCTTTCTTAAAAATAAGATTAGATTATTGATGTAAGAGTTTCATTTTTAGTGTAAGCATTTAATGCTATGATCTTCCTCTAAGTACAGCTTTCTGTACCCTACAAATTAAAAAAACTTTTTCCCTTTTCTTCCAGTTCAAAATATTTTGTATTTTCTTTTGTAATTTTCTCTTTGACCCATGGGTGATTTGGAAGCTTGTTGTTTATAATTTCTAAGGTTTAAGAAGGGAATTTTCCAGTTATTTTTCATTACAAGCATATCTTGCTTTATTGTGCTTCACAGATTTGTGTTTTTTGCAAATTGAAGGTTGTGTCAACACTATATTGAGCATCAGTGATCTTTGTTCAAGAGCATCTGTTCAGTTGTGTTTCTCTGTCACATTTTGGTAATTCTTGCAATCTTTCAAACTTTTATTACTATTATATTTGTTACAGTTATATGTGATCAATTATCTTTAGTGTTACGATTGTAATAGCGTAGGTTAGCATTTTTTTAGCAATAATTTTTTAGACATAATGTATTGCACACTTAATATACTACAGTATAGTGTAAATTAAATTTTTTTCAAAGATTTTATTATTTTTTTAATTTTTATTTTTTAAAAAGATTTTATTTAATTATTTTTAGAAAGAGGGGAAGGGAGAGAGGCATAGAGGGAGAGAGACATCATTGTATGGTTGCGTTTCACCTGCCTCCAGCCACAGACCTGACTGGAGACCTGGTTTGCAACCTGGTTATGTGCCCTGGCTGGGGAATCAAACCTGCGACCTTTGGGTTCACAGGCCGGCACCTTATCCACTGTGCTACCAGCCAGGGCTTTATTATTATTTTTAGAGAGGGGGAAAGGAAGGGAGGTAGAGAGGGAGAGAGACATCAATGTATGGTCGCCTTTCACCTGCCTCCAGCTATGGACGTGGCTGGAGATCTGGCTTGCAACCTGGTTATGTGCCCTGGCTGGGAATCGAACCAGTGACCTTTGGGTTCACAGGCCAGCACCATACTCACTGTGCCAATAGCCAGGGCCAAATATAATTTTTATATACACTGGGAAACCAAAACATCCATGTGACTTGCTTTATTGTGATACTTATTTTGTTGTGGTGTTCTGGAATCACACCCGTAATATCTCTGAGGTATGTCTGTATTGCTTCCTAGTTTATTCAGTTATAGTCAGAAACTGTAGTCTATATAATTTAAATTATTTTAAATTTAAGATATATTTTATGGCCCAGTGTATTGACCAATTTGTTGAATGTTCCTTCATACACTTGAAAAGAATGTGTATTCTGCTGTCCTTACGTGAAACATTCTGTAGATTTAGATCCAATTAGTTGCTGGTGTTGATGAGCTTTCCTATGTTATTGCTCACCTTCTGTTTATCAATTCTCTGAACTACTGACAGAGGTGTTGCAGCCTCCAATTATAATTGCAGACTTGTCTATTTTTCCTTTCAGTTTTTTTGTATTTTGAAACTCTGTTGTTAGGTGCATACACATTTGGGATTGTTATGTTTTCTTGGGAAGTTGATCCCTTAATCATTATGCAATGTCTCTTTTTATCTAAGATAATGTTTTGGTCTAAAAATCTACTTTTTCTCATTTGAATATAGCCATTCCAGCCTTTTTTTGATTAGTGTTATCATGGTGTACCTTTCTCTACCTTTAACTTACCAATATTTTTTTAAGCCAATATTTGAAGTAAGTTTCTTATGAACAGCATATTTTTCATTTGTGTTCATTCTACAATATGTATTTTTATTTTTCCCCTTGCCTCAGGGTATGTTTATTGATTTGAGAGAGAGAGAGAGAAGAGGGAAGAGAGGAAGGGAGAACATTGATTGCTTGTCTGGTGCATGCTCTGACTGGGGCTTGAACCCTCAACCTAAGTATGCGCTCTGACTAGGGATTGAACCTGCAACCTTTATGGTGCATGGGAGCATGCCCCAACCCACTGCACCACCCAGCCAGGGCACAATATTTATTTTTTAAATGGTGTATTTAGACTGCTTACATTTAATGTAAGTACTGATATTTTTTTACAGGCCTCTCACTTTGTTGTTTTCTGTTCTTTCAAATTATGTTTATTTCACTCCCTTTGGAATTTCTGATATTTATCTTTACTAATCATTTTGGTATTGTTTTGCGAAGTGTCTTCAGAATTGGGAAATCTTTGCCAAATAGAAATATTTATTCCGGTTTCTAGACTAGTACTCAGCCAAAACAATAGGTTTTAAAACATTTTAAACTTTCTTTGTTTCTTTTAATATTGTGATAAGTATAGATCTTTCACTTAATGCCTTCATGAGAGAAAGGAGAAACTGGAGTTTGGAAATAGATTTTTTTCCACAGGTACACTGCTTTTAACTTTCACCTCTTATTAACAAAGCTAATGTGAAAGCAAAGTTGCCAATTTAACTTCTTTAATTAAAATGAAAGTTATAGGGTAATAGTGCCATGGGTGAAGTTCTGTCATCACAAGGGGGAAACGGGTTTCAAATTGAAACTGTGGGCATGGTGGAGACTATAGCAGAGAATCAGGAGTTTTGACACTTTAATGGAAAATGGATACCAATGCCTTAAACTCTTCTAATATTACCTTCTTTCAAAAAAGTATAAGACTATAAGAGGCATGACTGTGAGAAAAGCACGGATGAAAGCTGAGGTGCTCTAGGAAGGTGGGAGTTTGAAAGATTAAAGCATGAATACTCAGGGTTTCGGACTGAAGGACCGTGTGTTCCCACTCTTAAATGAGGTCGGGCAAAGCACAGCCTCTCCTCACTTTTGCAAATCTCATAAAGTTGGCAAGTATGTGCAACAAACAAGCATTCCGAAATGCTCTGAACTTGATTATCACACAATCCCACTGAAAAACCCTGGGTTAGTGTTTGTGCTGGCTGGAATGCTGTTAGGAGTTAACTTTCTCTAAGTAAAAGGCAGTATTCAGATTAAGTCTTTCCTTCCTTCCTTTCCTTTTTTTTTTTTGAGAGCCTTAAGTCCTTCCTCTCCAATTTTCAGTTATATCAGAAATTATCTTTTCAAACAATAGTTTGCCATCCCTTAAGAACTCAACCAATTTGGATGAGTGCAGCTGTCATGCCTTTGCAGTCCACGCAGGAGAATTTCTAATACTTTGTAGAATTATGTTCTTTTCCCCTAGAAAAAAGCCAAATACCATCCATACCAGACATGCCGTTTTACGAAATATTAATAGGTTTTCCCGAATATCAGTATTATTCAGGCATACAAAAATGTGACATCTACAAAGACTTTTACATAAGAATGTCCTTGGCTCAGGACTCACAGTATAAGTGTAATAGTAAAACTACCTTAATTTCATGGTAATTTAAATTTAAAGTAGGAGGAGGGCAAGAGTCTTCAATTCAGTGCCTTCCCTCTGTCTTCCAAGAACTTAAAGCTGAGACTTAGTGAAACCAAACTAAAGTGGTACATCTGTGTACACTGACCAGGCATTTTTTCCCCCTAAGTTCGCAGCTCAGTCCTTCTTGATGTACATGCCCCAGCCTGGAGATGTTGAGTCCCAGCTGCGCAGAAACTTTAGGAAGATTTGGTTTTTAGTCAAAGCAACTGTGCCTGACAGGACATTTCAAGAGTGATAGCCGCCCCCCCCCGCCCCTTTCCCGCTGAAACATCTGCCCCAGGCAAACAGGACTCCCTCATCTCACTGGCCTTCAGGGCCCAGAAAGCAGAGAGGACCCCACTTGCATCCCAATCAGACCTCTGCTCACCCCTCTGTCTGACAGGGAGGGGGCTGCAGGGTCCCTCCATCCGTAGAGCAGAGTGGGGCTGCTGCCCACCACAGGAGACAGGCCGCAGCCCCTTGCAGGGGCTTCTCAGAGCGAGCACCGCCAGCCTTTCCAGGGTGTCCTGCATCGTGCACTGCACTTCTTCATACATTCACCTGGGAGAGGGTTCTTCCTCTCCAACCATGTCAACTAGAAATCTTCAAAGCGGGCACACAGATTCTCTTGACATCCTGTTAATGTTTTCAGTGGCTTTGCAGATTTGTTTTTGTGTGTTTTGCCAGCGCTGTGCTTTTCTTTATTTCCCCCAAGTGATTCATTAGTATTTTTTCCTGTTACGGAAGGTTATCATTAATATCCAAATTAATAGCCAAGGAAGCATCCAAATTCAGGGCAGCTGTTTTTCTACAGGAAATTGGGTTAGTTGCTTTCTTTCCTATTAAAAACGCATTTTGCTAGATTTTTAACTTTTTAATTTGGCTTTGAAATAGCTTTATTGTTTTTATCTCTTTAGAAAATGAAATACAGGCTCTTTAGAAAACCTTGATAAAGTGCTGAAAAATATAGAAGGTAGCGAAGACTTACAGCAATTCCTCTTCCTGTAGACAATCCCTCTTCCAGTTTGATTGAAATTCCTTTTCAGGTAATTAGAAAGACAGCTGCTTATGAGCTTGGGCTCCAGAAGCAGAACCTTCTCTGCTCCCTTGTCCCTCCTACTTGCCCAACATCACACTAGTTTGGCCCTATTTTAATTACAGGATGAATCTCAAGTGGGCTCTTGGCTCCGCTCAGTCGTCGGGATCCCTTTCCCCAGTTGGTTCACTCTGCCACTCTCCCAGACCCCTGTTTAATGCCTTTTCTTGCTCCCAATTTTTAACATCCTTTTCCTTTTTCAGGTGCAGATGATGAGCTTGTTTCTTATTTTTCCTCCTTACCCTTCTTTTTAATTTTGTTCCGCTTCCTGCCAGCTTCATATAGCAAAGGAAGGAGGCTCTGGTGATGGCAAGAAAGAGGGAGTGACAGACAGGTGGCAGATCTCACAACTGGGAGGATCTGGTGCAGATTACAAAGGTGGTTTCACAGTGGCAGCACCCATCTCACCAACAGTCCTCAAGGGTTCCCTCGCCTCCACATTCTCACCAGCATTTGTTGTCTCTTGTCTTTCTAAGTTGGGTATTTAAAAAAAAAATTTTTTTTTAAATTTTATTGTTGTTGTATTACATCCATCCCCTTTTTGCTCCCCTCTGTCCCCCTCCCCACCCACCCATTCCCCACAAAGTCAATCCCACCTGTTGTCCACGTCCATGGTTCCTTTATACTAGGTTCTTGTCTAAACTGCTCCCCTTCCTTGCCTCTGCCTCCCCCCATCCCCCAACCCTCCTTCCCCCTGACCACTGAAGGCCTATTCACTGTATTCATATATTTGGTTCTGTTTTGCTTGTTGTTAGTTTTGTTCATTATTGTCCTGTAATGAGTGAGACCATATGATATTTGTCCTTCACTGACTGGCTTATTTCAGTAAGCATAATACTCTCCAGTTCCATCCATGTTGTTGCAAAGGGTACAAGTTCCTTCTTTCTTTCTGCTATATAGAATTCCATTGTGTAAATGTACCAAAGTTTTTTGTTCCAATCATCCACTGAAAAATATGGAACGCTTCACGAATTTGCGTGTCATCCTTGCGCAGGGGCCATGCTAATCTTCTCTGTATCGTTCCAATTTTAGTATATGTGCTGCCGAAGCGAGCACGGAATATTTTTAATTTGTATTTTCTTCTTTACATAGTTCTCCAAGCCCTAAGTATGACAGCACATGCTAAACAGCACGGAGAGAGGAAGCCCTGCTGCATGTTGCTGGCATGTTTCTGTCATGGCTGCACGAAGATCTGTTAGCAATCAAGGAATGATTTCATCATCCAAAAACTATAGGGACTGACAGTTTGGCACCGCAGAATATTTTAGGATCCAGGAAATGGGAAAGGTGCATCATGCCCATTTCTTTCTCTGCCTTACAATGGCTGCTTCTTTTTCACATGAGCCAGGATTCCCAGAAAGGAAAATATTTGGGGACACAGGATTCTAGTATAGAGGCTCTAATAAGAATGGAAGGACTCAGTGAGTAGCATCTTAAATACTTAAAAAACAATAGGAAGTTATTTTTAAACTTAAGAGTTAGCAATACTACAAATAAGGTAGGTTGATTTTTTTCCCCAAAGTTACAGTAGATTATATTTAAAACAGAATATTTAACAGTTTATTGGGTAAGCCTAAAGGCTTGAAATTACATGTCTATGCATTTAGGCCTTGTGTGTTTGACACCTTGGATCTTGTTCTCCTTCCTCTGCTATTTTTTAAGTTACTGCAACAGATGAGGGGCTCTTAAACCATCTGTTAACCTTTCTTTCTCCATTTTTAACCATGTGGAGTTGCTCAAGGCAAGAAGACCCAGAGCCGGCTATTCTGAAACAAAAAGCAAAGGAGGTGAGCATGGTGAGAGATCATTGAGTTTGACATTTCAAGGCTTGAGCCTATTAATTTTTTATGCCCTGCTACTTGTATATCGTTAATAAAAATCTGACGAAAAACTTTTTAGGATGTATTTTGTTGCTTTGGCTTTGATCTTAATGTTTGCAAACTAATACATTAATACATGTGAAGCCTTAAGGAGTTTTTCTAAGAGAATATTTCCATACATTATATTTTCATTTCCATTTTAGGTAGCTGCGCCTCTGTGGGGTTGATGGCAGTGGCATTTGATTTTGGTGGGACATGTGTCTCTTGGTCTCCTGTTAAATGTTACATCCGAGGCACATGAATCCTTGTCATCAATATTTTACCAAAATTCAGTTCTGCAAGAGCCCACACTTCTAAGATGTGTCGCCATTTCAAATTCTTTATTTTGAAAAGCTATGTGAAACTCTATTCAGTTATTTGCAATAGTAAAACTTATACCAAATCATGTAATCACCGGGCTTGCTGTCTAGTTATTAACATTTTGCTTGAAATAGGCTACAGAGAGATCAGCTCAACTGAATGTCATTAGCTTTGCTCCCTTTAAAGTGCCTGTTTCCTAGTTGTGACATCTGTGACTAATTGAGCTACGGTGAACTCAGGAGTCTAGAAATGGAAGTCATGCCAACTAAAACATGTCATTTGTTACTTATATGCTGCATACAATTGACCCTTGAACAATAACGATTTGACTGCACAGGTCCACTTATATGCAGATTTTTTCAATAAATACATACAATGCCATAAATGTATTTTTTTCTTGCTTATGATTTTCTTAATATTTTCTTTTTTCCAGCTTTCATTTTTCTTAGAATGCAGTATATAATATATATAGCTTACAAAATATGTATCAATCGACTGATTTATATTATCAGGAAGGCTTCTGGACAACAATAGGCTATTAGTAGTAAATTTTTGTGGAATTGAAACAGAACCCCAGGCTGTTCCGTTATGCAAGGCTTGATTGCCTGCTGCCAAAAAGTGTAACTCCCAATACCAGAATTTGGTGAAAAGGAAAGGAATTGTTTACTTAAGGGTTATACAGATTTAGACTAATGGCAGGTTTCTGCTGTTAAGTCCCATTCCCTTAAAAACACCCAAAACCACATAGGCCTGCCTAGTCAGGCCAATTTCAGAGCAGAAAGTCAGAGGTACCATCTTCCTTTAGGAAAATAGGAGTCCGCCACTCCGAATTTCCCAGCCCCAGCTCAGCTTTCCCAGCAGCTCCCCTTCACCTGTGCTTGACTGAGGAGGTTCTGCCCATGTCAGTGTTCTCCAGCTCTTAATCCAGAACCATGTGGCACCTCCTTACACATCCAACCTCATGGCCAGCTGGTGGGGTGCCTCTGCTCTCTTTCAAACTATGTGGCTCCTTTGCAAAATGGCTGCTACCTATTTTACAACCCTGACCGTGGCCAGTAATACAGTTCGTGTGGTGACAGGTCCTGGCCATTAGCAGAACCTTGCACAGGCCCAGTAAGCCTTTTTCATCACCATTCTATGGTCAAAGCCTCTGTCATCTCCTTGCTGAGTGGCGAAGCCATAGCCTTTTGCATAACTCAGATGCAGGTGACTTTACGTGAGGCCTATATTGCAACCGATCACTCAGGTAATGAAGCCATAGGTGTATGCCCTAAGGAAACAGAAGAAAGAACACACATGTTAATTCACTTAACACAACCCACAAACTGGTCCAAGTCTGTGGGACTGTCTTTTTGGGAAAACATCCAGTTGCAAGGCCTTTGCTGGCATGACATTTAATAGTATCAATTTGACAGATTGTTCTTGCCTGTAAATTAAGCACCTCTGATAATGTCACAAACCCTGTTTCAACTCCCAAGTGAAAACAAACTTTGAAGACAGCTGCACTAATCTACTGTCCATCATTGAACGCCCTGATTTTCCTTGCATCATGATTTTTTCTCCTTAAGATCACTCTTATTGTTATTAAAGGGACTGCATTAAGTCCAGTTTTAATTTAACCTGTTTGTTTGCATAAACACAATAAGAGCAACAATTGATCACATATGATATTTTTAAAGTTTTTTTTTTTAATTATTTTTAGAGAGAGGGAGCTAGATATCAATGTATGGTTGCCTTTCACCTGACTCCAGCTACGGACCTGGCTTGCAACCTGGTTATGTGCTCTGGCTGGGAATCAAACCAGCAACCTTTGGGTTTGCAAGGCGGTGCCTTATCCAGTGTGCCACCAGCCAGGGAATGTATGATTTTTAAGTCTGCTTTGTTGAAACTCATAAGAAAGCTTTAGGTTGACTATTCAGTCCACCCTTCAGGGCGCAGAACCTGAGCCACACACCTGCTTCTCTTAAGTATTTGAGGTTTTCCATTGTGCCTTAAGGTTTCTCCTAGGCATCTTTCAGGAAAGCAGCCTTCATTCTTTCCCTGGAAAGATTGAACAAACTACACAGCCAACTAAGATTTCAGGCTTTTTCTTATGGGGTTTCTTTCATTAGCCTCAAAAGTCAAATCCAGTTCCTCAGGGTTTTCTGGTAACAACCAGAGCCCAGGCATGCCCTCTTTAGGCATGACATTCCAGTCAAAGTCTTAGTTGACAAAACCCCCATTAACAATTGGTCTTATTAGCTTTATGCAAAGGAATCTTCTGTCATTACTTACTCCTTCAGAATGCCAAAATCTAGGGGGATCAGGTAAGGAGAAAAATGTAAGGCACGAAGGAAAATCCTTTTCCTTCTAATATTTGCTCAAATTGTACCTCCATGCCTTATACTTTCTCTTGTACCCTTTCTTACATGTGAAGTTTTAACTTGCCCTGGGAAACCTCAATCTTCCTTTCAGAGCATAAACAGGGCAATCATTTGCAACACGGAAAGCTAGGCGCTCTCTCACCAGTACATCTACTGGTCTCCTAGCAAGACGTGCCTTTTCAGACAGAACTAGCACACTCATCATTCCATGGGTCCTCACTTTAATAGTAGAGACACCCTTTCACCCACCAGCACCCACTGGTCTCCTGGAAGAGGCATGTCCTCTCACCAGTTTACAGACAGCTTTCCCTAGATCATATTGGCTAAAAGCAGATACAGGGAATTTCAGAACAGAATAGAACAAAACTCAAATCAGTACAATTCAAAGCACATTACATTCCCATAAAATCGCAAGACAAGTAGCCAAGGTTTCCTCTTCCAATCCTGGTGCAGTAGCTGAAACCAGCTTTTCTTTCAAGGTATCAAACACTACCTGACAATCCCTAGTCCACTTGAGGGCTTCAGAGTGCAGTCCTTTCAAGGAATTGAACAGTGGTTTTGCTCTGAGTCCAAAGTTTGGAATCCAAATTTGACAAAACTCTGTAATTCCTAAGAACCCCCGAAGCTGCCTTGGGTTGTCTGGGACTTTCAACACAGTGATATCTTGCTTTCTACCTGCTGTTTTCTGAGGATTATCCCTATACGAGGAGTTGAACTTTTCCAATTCAGCACCCAAAGCTACATAGTCTTGTCTAGTCAGGCCAGTTTAAGAACAGAAAAGTCAGAGGTACCATTTTTCTCTAGGAAAATAGGCATCTGTGGCTCCATATTTCCCAGCCTCAGCTCAGCTTTCCCAGCAGCTCCCCTTCACCTGTGCTTGATTGGGGAGGTACTACCCATGTCACAGCGTTCTCTAACTCTTAATCCAGAACCATGTGGCACCTCCTCACACACCTGATTTCATGGCCAGCTGGTAGGATGACTCTGCTCTCTTTCAAACCATGTGGCTCCCTTGTGAAATGGCTGCCACCTTATTTTAAAACCCTGACCGTGGCCTGTGATATAGTTCGTGTGGTGACTGGTCCTGACCATTAACAGAATCTTGCGTAGGCCCAGTGAGCCTTTTAAATCCTCTTTCTATGCTCAAAGCTCCTCTTATTTCCTTGGCAAATGGATTGGCCATAGCCATTTGAATAACTAAGAATAACTGACAAGTCATAGATATACAAAGGCATCTCTCAGAAAAAATGGCTGTGCTTCACTGAGTCCCATCCCCCAAATTCTGAGGCTTCTGTCCTCTCCCCTACAGAATCAAAACTTATATACAGATTTTCAACTATAGGGTGGGAGTAGTGGCAACCGTATATGTCCTCAAGTACAAAATGCAGTCATGGTATGACAAAATGTTCACAAAAAACTTCTAAGAAGTGTTTGAGATTTGAGGGTCTAATGAATAGTTAGATTATATTTGAAATTTTATTTTATAAAAATAAATAGATATTCAACTTGAATTATTATTTATGAAAAATGATGGCTACCCCAATTTTGAACATTTTGCAGTGACACATGGACAAATGGACTGTTGAAATGGCTCTTTAAATTTCGCTTTAATAAAAAAATGGCTGTGAAATTTTAAAATATTTATGAATTATGTTGATTATACTACAACCTTCAATAGTTTTCAAAATTTCAACCTCATAAGTAATGTTTGAAATGTCTGTCATTTTCTGGTTTATGAGTGCTTTAATCATTCAGACAAATGTTAAATATCTTCTCTTAGGAGGAATAGAAAAAAGCATACTATACATGTAATAAAAGAAAATAAATTAAGTCACTGTAATGACCATTAAAATTACCACTGATCAGAGAGAATGCTATGGAAATTTCTTTTACTATTGTTAAAAAAAGAAAGATGAAATTGTTCTAGATGTGGTTATATTTTAGATCCACTAGAGGGAGTAATGAGGTACAGATGTCTTTCTTAATGAAAAAGATTTGTTTGTCATTGACTTAGTAAATAAATTTGTGATAATAGTATTATTGAAATTCAACAGCCACGCTATTTGAAGCCTCCCTCTTTATTTGTGAGTGTTGCTGGGGTGGTTGATTTAAATTTGAAGCCAGCTTTTTGGTGACAGAGGAGTGTTCTACATGTTCACACATTTGTCCTACTTCTTTCTCGTCCTTCTAAATGTAATTCCTTAATTTTCTAATTCTGCTTACTGTCCTGAGGCAATTTTGATATGCAAATAAGCTTTAGCATTTTAAAAAATGGAAGCTTTTGAGATTCTGACTTTCTTTTTTTTTGGAGATTATGTGTTTGGTACTGTAGCTTCACAACAGGGAATCAATGATTACAACTTTCTACTGTGGCTTTGAAGAGTCTTTTTACTGGAGACGGGTCCCGGACCTCCTGGTGGTCTCCCCAGTCAGTGCTCTGACTGGGTGGGTAAATGAATGCCCCCCCAAACAGGAGACGTCTTCTCATCTCTGTCTTCCATGAAGCAATGAGACTAAGAAGCTTCAAATTTGAATGTGTTTTATTTTTCAAAACGCAAAGAATTTAAAGTAATTTATACACAAGCTTTTATAAATTCTAAGAAGTACTGAAGGGCTTGTAATGAAAAGCACACCATGGGGCTCGTCTCCCCTCCTTGCATGTCACTCTTCAGAGTGAGTGCTTTATAAAATAAAATTTTTATTGAGGTAAAATTTACATATGGTGAAAAGCACAATTAAAAGTGATCTTCAGATAAGTCAGTTTTGATTAATTAGTAGAGTTGTGTAACTACTCCCACCCTCAAGATCACAGGTCATTTCTATCTCCCTAGAAAATGCCCTCATGCCCTTTTTTGACAAAATTAATTCATTATGGTGACTGTTAAAGTGGCCACTGACAAGAGTGATTGCCCTAGAAATTTATTTTACTATTTTTCAGGAGATCAAATAGTTATAAATATGGTTATATTTCAGATCCACTAGAGGGAGTAATGAAGTCGAATTTATCAGTTTTTTCTTTATCTCTTATGCTTTTTGTATGTATCACACATAAGAACTCATTGTCTGACCAAGGTCACTGAGATTTACACCTGTGATTTCTTCTAAGACTTTTGTAGTAGTTTTAGTTCTCTTATTTAGGTCTTGATCCATTAAGAATTAAATTTTGTGTATGAAATGAGCTAAGTGTCCAAATACACATTCCTGCATATGGCTATTCAGTGTCCCCAGCACCATTTATTGAAAGACTTTTCTCTCCCTCATTGAGTTGTCTTAGTACCCTCATCAAAAATTAGTTGACAATGAATGTAAAGGCTTATTTCTGAGTTCTCCATTGTCTTTCATCTATATAAAGGTCCATCTTTATGTCAGTACCACACGGTCTTGCTTATGGTAGCTTTGTAGTAAGTTATGAAATTGGGATGTGTAAGTTCTCCGACTTTGTTCTTTTTTCCAGATTGTTTTAGCTATAATGTATCCTTTGCTTTTCCACATGAATTTTTAGATCGGCTTGTCAATTTCTGCTACCAACAACAATTTTTTTAAAAATCCAAGTGGGACCCTAGCTGGTAGCAAGGTGGATAAGGCACCCGCCTGTGAACCCAAATGTCATTGGTTTGATTCCCCAGCCAAGGCACATAACCAAGTAGCAAGCCAGGTCTCCAGCCAGGTCTCTAGCCAGGTCTCTAGCCAGGTCCATGGCTGGAGGCAGGTGAAAGGCAATCACACATTGATGTCTTTCTCCCTCTCTGTCTCTCTCCTTTCCCCTCTCTCTAAAGGTAATAAATAAAATCTTTAAATAAATAAATAAAAATTCAAGTGGGATGTTGACAAGGATTGTGTTGAGTCAGATCAGATGGTATAAAATTACCATTGTAACAATATTGAGTCTTCTAGTTCATGAAACTGTAATGTCTCTTCATTTGTTTAATCTTCTTTAATTTTTTCCAGCAATGTTTTGTAGTTTGAGTGTAATCTTTACACTTCATTTGTTAAACTTATTCCCAATTATTACATTTTTTGATACTATTGTGAATGGAACTGCTTTCTTAATTTTATTTTAGATGCCATTGCTCACATATAGGAGCACAATTGATTTTTGGATTGATCTTCTATCCTGCTGACTTGCCACACTCATTTATTAGTTGTAGTGTTTTGTTTTTTTTTAAGGGGATTCCATAGGATTTTCTATATACAAAATGATCTCATCTGAGAATAAATCTATTGAACTTGAGTAGTTTTATTTTTGCCTTTCATTCTGGATACCTTTTACTTCTTATCTAATTTTGCAGGTCAGAACCTCCAGTACAATGTAGACTAGAACTGATTAAGAGTAGACCTCCTTGTCTTATTCTCCATCTTAGGAGGAAAGAATTCAGTCTTTTGGTTAGAAGAGATTAAGAATTTTGGCCCTAGCTGGTAGCACAATGGATAAGGTGCCGGTCTGTGAACCCAAAGGTCGCAGGTTCGATTCCCCAGCCACGGCATATAACCAGGTTGCAAACCAGATCTCCAGTCAGGTCTGTGGCTGGAGGCAGGTGAAACGCAACTGAGGAAGACATATGAAGGGCCCAAAGGCATTTGAAAGAATGCTGAACATCACTAGTCATCAGAGAGATGCAAATTAAAACCACAATAAGATACCACCTCACACCTGTCAGAATGGCAATCATCAACAAATCAACAAACAATAAGTGTTGGCGAGGATGTGGGGCAAAGGGAACCCTGGTGCAATGTTGGTGGGAATGCAGGCTGGTGCAGCCACTATGGACAACAGCATGGAGTTTCCTTAAAAAACTAAAAATGGAATTGCCTTTTGATCCAGCAATTCCACTACTAGGACTATACCCAAAGAATTCTGAAACACCTATTCATAAGAACCTATGTACCCCTATGTTTATAGCAGCACTATTTACAATAGCCAAGTTCTGGAAACAGCCTAAGTGCCCATCAGTGGATGATTGGATCAAAAATCTTTGGTACATTTACACAATGGAATACTACACAGCAGAAAGAAAGAAGGAACTCCTATCCTTTGCAACAACATGGATGGAACTGAAGAGTATTATATTTAGTGAAGTAAGCCAGTCAATGAAAGACAAATACCATATGATCTCACCCATTTCAGGACAATAATGAACAAAACAAACAACAAGCAAAACAGAACCAGATACATGAATACAGTGAATGGACATTCAGTGGGCAAAGGGGAGGGGGGAGGGGGAAGGAAGAGGCAAAGAAGGGGAGCAGTTTAGCCAAGAACTAGTATGGAAGAACCATGGACATGGACAACAAGTGGGGTTGACTTTGTGGGGGAGTGGGTGGGTGGGGAAGGAGACAGAGGGGAGTAAAAAGGGGATGGATGTAATACAACAACAATAAAATTAAATTAAAAAAAAAGAATAGGAGCCTTCAAGACAGTATTACTAGAGAGAAAGTTCAATATTTTATAATGATAAAGTAGTAACTCATCAGGAAAATATTGGAAGTTCCTAAAGGAAAGCAAGTGTTATGCTAATGAGGTGACTAGGAAAACACCTAAGGATGGGGACTGATTGCCAGAAGAAGCAACCTGTGATTATAGAGTGTTGGAAATTTTAGTCCCACCCCTGACCTCAAACCCCCAACCTCCAGGGAGGGTAGAGGGGCTAGAGGTTGAATGGATCCTCTATAGTTTAGTGATTTCATCAATCATGTCTATGTAATAAAGTCCATAAAACTCAAAAGGATGGGGTTCAGAGAGCTTCCAGGTTGGGAGCCAGAATACTTCCAGGTGCCACCATGCCAGGCCAAGTTCCATAAGGACAGAAGCTTCTTTGTTCAGGATCTTGCTCTATGAATCTCGCCATCTGGCTCTTGATTCATATCCTTTGTAATAAACTACTAATCTAGTGAGTTAATGGGTTTCCTGAGTTCTGTGAGCTGCTCTAGCAAATTAGTTGAACCCAAGGAAGAGGTCATGGTAGCATCTGATTTATAGCCAGTCAGTCAGAAGTATAGGTAACAACCTCAACTTTCAACTAGTATCTGAACTTGGCTTTAGCAAATGAATCAAATCCAAAAAGGGGGTCATGGGAACCTCCAACCTGTAGCCTGAGTCAGTCAGGAGCACAGGTAACAACCTGGGGTTGCAATCAGTATCTGAGTGGAGAGCAGTTCTTTGGACAGAGCCCTTAACCTGTGGAATGCTATTTGGGGATAGGTAGTGTCAGAATTGAGTTAAATTGTAGGACACCCTGCTGATGTTGGAGCGTTGATTGATGATATGGGAAACAATCCCCCTACGTTGGTTTTTTAGGGTATAGAATAAATACAGACAAAGATTTATTAGACAACAAAACATACTAACTAAAAAGAAAATAATAACATGCACTTCATCAAAATTCTTTTTTTTTTTTTTTTAAAGATTTTATTTCATTATTTTTAGAGAGAGGGGAAGGGAGAGAGGCAGAGAGGGAGAGAGACATCAATGTATGGTTGCTTTTCACCTGCCTCCAGCCACAGATCTGACTGGAGACCTGGCTTGCAACCTGGTTATGTGCCCTGGCTGGGGAATCGAACCTGTGACCTTTGGGTTCACAGGTCGGCACCTTACCCACTGTGCTAGCAGCCAGGGCTTGAACAGAAACTTTTCAATTGATATAGTCCCATTTGTTTATTTGTTCTGTGATTCCTTTGCCCTTGGAGAAGTATCAGTAAACATATTTCTGCATAGGATATCTAAAATTTTACTGCCTATATTTTTCTCTAGGACATTCATGGTGGCACTGCTTATTCTGAGTTTATTCTGGTGTATGGTGTAAACTGGTGGTCTAGTTTTATCTTTTTGTATATTGCTGTCCAGTTCTCCCAACACCACTTGTTGAAGAAACTGTCTTTACTCCATTTTATGTTCCTTCCCCTTTTGTTGAATATTAATTGACCATAGAGTCCTGGGTTTATTTCTGGGCCCTCTATTCTGTTCCATTGAGCTATATGTCTATTCTTATGCCAGTACCAAACTGTTTTGATTACAGTAGGCTTGTAGTATAGTTTGATGTCCCGTATTATGATTTCTCCTACCTTGTTCTTCTTTCTCAAGATTTGTGGGCGTTTTTGGCTCCATATAAATTTTTGAAGTATTTTTTCTATTTTTGTAAAGTATGTCATTGGTATTTTAATTGGGATTGCATTGAATCTATAGATTGCTTTGGGTAGTATGGTCATTTTAACGATGTTAATTCTTCCCATCCATGAACATGGTATATACTTCCATTTATTTGTTTCTTCCTTAATTTCCTTTTTCAATGTTCTGTAGTTTTCTGAGTACAGATCTTTTACCTCCTTGGTTATGTTTATTCTTAAGTACTTTATTTTTCTAGTTTCTATGGTAAATGGGATTTGTTTTCTCACTTCTATTTCTGATGTTTCATTATTGGTATACAAAAATGCTTTTGATTTCTGGATATTGACTTTATATCCATCTATTTTGCTAAATTTGCTTATTAGGTCAAGTAAGCTTTTGGTGGAGTCTGTTGGGTTTTGTATGTACACTATCATGGCATCTGCAAATAATGACTTCCTCCTTTCCAATTTTATACCTTTAATTTCTTTTTCTTCTCCGATAGCTATGGATAGAACTTCCAAAACAATGTTGAACAGAAGTGGAGAAAGTGGACAGCCTTGTCTCATTCCTGATCTTAGGGGGAAAGCTTTTAGTTTTTGCCCATTGAGTATGATGATGGCTTCAGGTTTCTCATCTATGACCTTTATTATGTTGAGGTATGCTCACTTTATTCCCATTTTGCTGAGGGTTTTTATCATAAATAGTTGCTGTACTTGATCAAATGCTTTTCCAGCATCTATTGATAATGATCATATGGTTTTTGTCTTTCATTTTGTTGATGTGGTGTATTACATTTATTGATTTATGAATGTTGTACCATCCTTGCATCCCTGGGATGAAACCCACTTGATCATGGTGTATGATCTCTTTAATGTATTGATGGATCTGGTTGGCCAATATTTTATTGAGAATCTTAGCATCTGTGTTCATCAGAGATATTGGCCTATAATTTTCTTTCTTAGTTATGTCTTGACCTGGTTTTGGGATTAGAATAATATTGGGCTCATAGAAAGAGTTTGGGAGTCTTCCCTCATCCTGTATTTTTTTGGAATAGGTTGAGGATAGGAGTTAGTTCTTCTCTAAATGTTTTGTAGAATTCACCTGTGTATCCATCTGGTCCAGGGCTCTTGTACTTTGGGAGATTTTGGATTACTTCTTCAATTTCACTGGTTGTTATTGGTCTATTCAAGATTTCTGCTTCTTCTGGATTCAGTTTTGGTAGATTATACATTTCCAGAAGTGTGTCCATTTTACCCAGGTTATCATATTTCTTGTCATACAGTTATTTGTAGTAATTTCTTACAATCCTTTGTATTGCTGAAGTATCAGTTGTGACTTCTCCTCTGTCATTTTGATTCTGTTTATTTGGGTCCTCTCTCTCTTTTTCTTAATGAGTCTGGATAAAGGCTTGTCAATTTTGTTTATTTTTTTTCAAAGAGCCAGCTCCTGGACTTGTTGATTCTTCAAATTTCAGTGTGAGTCTCTAAGTTATTTAGTTCTGCTCTGATCTTGATGATTTCCTTCCTTCTGCTTGCTCTGGGCTTTGCTGCTGTTTCTCTAGTTCTTGCAGCTTTATGGTTAGGTTGTTTGTATAAGCTTCTTCTGACCTTTTTAGGTAGGCCTGTATTGCTCTGAATTTCCCTCTGAGGATTGCCTTTGCTGTGTCCCATAGGTTTTGGGCTGTTGTGTATTCACTGTCATTTGTTTCCAGAAGCTTTGATTTCATCTTTGATCTCATTGTTAACCCATTGATTACTTAAAAGCATGTTATTCAGTCTCCATGAGTTAGAGTGTTCTTGGTTTTTTCCCTTGAGATTGGTTTCTAGTTTCAAGGCATTGTGATCTGAAAAGATGCTTGGTATGATTTCAGTTTTCCTGTATTTGTGGAGGCTTGTCTTGTGACCTACCATGTGGTCTGTCTTAGAGAATGTTCCATGTGCATTTGAAAAGAATGTGTATTTTGCTTCTCTGGGGTGAAAGTTTCTGTATATATCAGTTAGGTCCATTTCCTCTAGAGTATTGTTCAATGCCACAACATCCTTAGTGATTTTTTGTTTGGAAGATCTGTTCATTGTTGATAGTGGGGTATTAAAATCCCCTACTATTAGTGTGTTGCTGTCTATATCCTTCTTGAAGTCCTCCAAGATTTTTCTTATATATTTGGGTGCTCCTATGTTGGGTGCATATATGTTTAGTAGAGTTACATCTTGTTGATGGGTTGTTCTCATAAGTATTATGAAATGTCCTTCTTTGTCTCTTTTTATGGCCTTCATCGTAAAATCTATTTTGTCTGAAATAAGTATTGCTACTTCAGCCTTTTTTTCATGTTTATTTGCTTGATATATATTTTTCCATCCCTTCGCTTTCAATCTCTGTTGATCTTTTGTTCTGAGGTGGGTCTCTTGAAGACAGCATATATGTGGGTCAAGTTTTCTTATCCATTCAGCTACCCTATGTCTTTTGATTGGTGCATTTAATCTATTTACATTTAAGGTTATTATTGATTGATACTTATTTATTGTCATTTCCCCACTTTGTACCTGTGTTCCTCTTTGTCTCTCTCTGTTTCTTCTTCTTCTTCTTCTTCTTCTTCAGCTTCTTTTAAAGCAGACCCTTTAGCATTTCTTGCAATGCTGGTTTGGTAGAGATGTATTCTTTTAGTCTTCTTTTGTCTGGGAAACTCCTTATTTCTCCTTCCATTTTTGAATGAGCTTTGCTGGGTCAAGTATTCTTGGTTGCAGGCCTTTGTTTCCCATTACTTGGAATATTTTTTTGCCATTCCCTTCTTGCTTGTATTGTTTCTGTTGAATAATCATTTGATAACCTTGTCAGAGCCCCCTTATATGTTATTTGCTGTTTCTCTCTTGATGCTTTTAGGATTCTCTCTTTGTCTTTGAAATTTGTCATTTTAATTATAATGTGTCTTGGAGTTGGTCTGTTTTGGTTGATCTTCATTGGGACCCTCTGTGCTTCCTAATGTGTTCATTCATCATGTTAGGGAAATTTTCTATCATTACTTTTTTGAACAAGTTTTCCATTCTTTGTTTCTCTTCTCCTTCTGGTATCCCTATGATATGGATATTGCTGTATTTCATGTTGTCCTGCAGCTCTCTTAAACCTATTCATTCTTGTTCAGCTTTTTTTCATTCTCTTGCACTGTCTTGGAATATTTTTCTATGTTGTCCTCCAACTCTGCTTCCTCAACCTACTATTGATTCCTTCTACTATATTCTTCAATTAAAAAATTGTATTTTTCGTTTCCTCCTGGCTCTTACTGATAGTTTCTAAGTCCTTTTTAATGCTGGGGTAGCTCTCAGTAAGTTCCTTGTAGCTTCCCGGGAGTTCTTTGTAGTTCCCCTGGAGTTGTTTGTAGTTTTCCTTGAGCTGGCTGAGCTCATTGAGCTTCTCTATCATCATTGTTTTGAATTCCATATTTGATAGTTTGTTTGCCTCTGTTTCATTTAGTGATCTTTCTGGGGATTCCTCCTTTCCTTTTGGTAATGGACTGATTCTTTTTTCCCTCATTTTGGGTGTCTGTTGTTGCTTGTTTTTGTCTTGGATTAATCTGCTTTGATTCCCTGCTTTTCTGGAGCATCCTTCTGTGTTAGGAGATTTGTAGAGTTCAGTGTTGCAGTTTCCTAGATTTCCTCCACTTGTTGCTCTTGGGGTGGCTTTTATGGAGTTAACTTGGGCTGTCTGGTTGTATTTTGGATTGGTTGTAGGTGTTGCTCATTTCCCTACAGTTGGTCGAAGGCTCCTTTTCTGATGTTAAAATAGGCATGGCAGCCTCCTTAATGTTACTGTTTGCATGGTAAATATTTTTCCACATTTTTACTTTCAAGCACAATTTATTTTATATTTAAAGTACAGGTATTATTGGCAGCATATAGTGGCTATATAGCTGAGTATTGCTTTTATATGTGGTCTGACATTATTTGCCATTTAATTGAAATGTATGCTCCATTTACATTTTTATTTTTAGAGATTTTATTCATTATTTTTAGAGAGAGGGGAAGAGAGAGAGAAGAGAGGGAGAGAAACATCAATATATGGTTGCATTTCACCTGCTTCCAGCTATAGACCTGGCTGGAGACCTGGCTTGCAACCCAGGTAGGTGCCCTGACTAGGAACTGTACCAGAGACACTTGGGGTTGCAGGCCGGTGCTCAATCCACTGAGCCAGCCACACCATCCAGGGCCCATTTGCATATTTTAAAAGATTTTATTTATTATTCTCAGAGAGAGGGGAAAGGAGAAAGAAAGAGAGGGAGGGACCCATTTACAATATTTAATTAATTAATTTATTTTTAAAGATTTTGTTTATTATTTTCAGAGAGAGTGGAAGGGAGAGAGGAAGAGAAGGAGGGAGACATCAATGTATGGTTGCCTTTCACCTGCGTCCAGCCACGGACCTGGCTGGAGACCTGGTTTACCACCTGGTAATGTGCCCTGGCTGGGAATCAAACCAGTGACCTTTGGATTTGTAGGCCAGCGCCTTATCCACTGTGCTACCAGCCAGGACACCCATTTACATTTTTTAAATTCAGTTTTTATTGTAGTCGACATACAAGATTATATTAGTTTCAAGGGTATATATAATGACTAGACATTTATATATCTTATGAATTGATTACCCCAGTAACTCTAATAATATTGCAATATTATTGACTAAATTCCCTAAGCTGTACTTTACATTCTTGTGACTATTTTTGTAACTGGCAATTTGTACTTCTTAATCCCTTGCACCTTTCTTACCCACCCCCACCACCTATCTGGCAACCACCAGCTTGTCCTTTGTGTCTATGAGTTTGTTTCAGTTTTATTTATTTTGCATTTTATATTCCACATATAAAAAAAATCATATCGTATTTGTCATTGTTTGACTAGTTTTACTTTGTACAATATTTTCTACGTCCATCTGTGTTGTTGCAGGTGGCCTTTTCTTTTTTTTTATGGCCCAGTAATACTACATTATGCATGTGCACCACATCTTCTTTACCCATTTGTCAATGAATGGACACCTACATTGGTTCTACGTGTTAGTTATCTAGTTATTGTAAATCATGCTGCAATGAACATAGGGGTGCATATCTTTTAACTTTTTTTAAGAAGGGAGGGATGGCTCAGTGGATAGGTGCCAGCCTTCAAACCCAAAGGTTGCTGGTTTTATTCCCAATCAGGGCACATAACCAGGTTGCAAGCCAGGTCTCCAGCCAGGTCCTTAGCTGGAGGAAGGGAAAGGCAACCATACATTGATGCTTATCTCCCTTTCTTCCTCCCTCCATGCTTTTCTCTGAAAATAATAAATAAAATAAACAAAAACAAAAACAAAAACAAAAACAAAAACAGGGGTGGGAAGGGAAAAATCATTCAAGTGGGAAAAGCAGCAGATGCAAGATGTGCATGAGACAGTGAGGGCCCTGTCTGGGCAGGCTGCTGGGAAGAGGGGTTGGAGCTAGATGTAGAAGGTTGTTTGGAATTCCAAGTAAGGAAGGGAGGATTACCAGGGAAAAAACACAGGATCAGAATTCTGTGGTTCGACTAGGTGTCACGGGTTCAGATTCCCATACATTTGAACTATCTAGTGACACAGAACTTGTTATTTCTGGAAGCAGCTTTTTTTTGCATTGCTTTGTGTTTGTTTACTTTTAAAAATCATCAATTTCTTTTTAAAAGATTTTTATTGATTGATTTTAGAGAGGCAGGAAGAGAGAGAGAGAGAGAGAGAGAGAGAGAGAGAGAGAGAGAGAGAGAGAGAGAGACTTTGATTTGTTGTTCCACTTGTTTACACATTCATTGGTTAGTTATACTTAGTATGTGCCCTGACCGGGGATTGAACCCACAACTTTGGCATACCTGGACAATGCTCTAACCAACTGAGCTAACCAACCAGAGCTGCTTTGTATTTAATTTTTGAGGTTTTTTTTCTTCTTAAACCTGAAATATGTCTTAACTTTCTGTTTTAAGAAGTTCCGTCATCTGGGCAATACTGAATAGGAGAAACAATGGTGTTCTGGGAAAATTAATCTCTCTGCTGTGTTCAAAAAGAGTTTAACAGGTTGAGAAAAAGCTGGAAGGCAGGACCGGCAGTCAGGAGAGATGGGTTAAGGTGGGAGATGTGATGGAGCTGTTAAGGAAAGGGAGGATTGGTCAGTTATCAGGCAAGTTACAAAATGGCCTGTACAAATGGCTGATCTTTATGACTAAAACTAAGGGAACTGATAGTGGAAAAATTGCAATTACTTATTTTCTTGTGACTTGAATCATTTAGGGAATGTATTAGGGCAGTGTGTGGTACTAAAAAACTTCAGGTGAATTCCCTAAAATTAGCATATTCTCCTTGGCTTACAGCCATCTAAGATTCCACTGTGCCAGTTTTTAGTCATGGTTTTGTTTTATTTTATTTTTACTTATTTTTATTGGATTTTTTCCATTACCATTTATCCCCCTTATACCTCCAATCTGGGGTGGCCTACTATTTAAGTCTTTTGCTCATATTTTTTCAATTGGGTTGTCTTTTTATTGTTTATATGTATATGTAATATTTTTTTTTATGTATCTTCTGGATACAAGTCATCTGTTAGATATATGTGTTATGAAATTTTTCTCCCTGTCTGTGGCTTGCTTTTTTTTTTTCCTTTTTTGGATTATGTTTTATTGATTATGCTATTACAGTTGTCCCAATTTCCCAGTCTTTTTCTCCCTCCACCCAGCACCCTCACTCCCTTAGGTAATTCCAACACTGTTG
Source organism: Noctilio leporinus (assembly GCA_004026585.1). Lineage (NCBI taxonomy): Eukaryota > Metazoa > Chordata > Mammalia > Chiroptera > Noctilionidae > Noctilio > Noctilio leporinus. The sequence continues at coordinate 53,091 of PVIW01004276.1, forward strand.
TCCATGTCCATGGGTCATGTGTATATGTCCTTTGGCTACTCTATTCCCTATGCTGTACTTTACATCCCATGACTATTTTATAACTATCAATTTATACTTCTTAATCTCTTCACCTTTTTAGCTGATCCCCCTGACTCCCTCCCATCTGGTGACTATCAAAATGTTTTCTATATCTATGATTTTATTTCTGTCCTGTTTGTTTATTTTTTTTAGGTTCAATTATTGATTGAAATGTATTTATTGCCATTTTATTGTTCATATTTTTGTATATTTTATTGAGTATGCTGTTATAGTTGTCCCAAATTCTTTTCCCTTTGCTCCCCTCCACCTAAGCCCTTGTTGACTTCTGCAGTCCCATCCCCGCTTAGTTCATGTCCATGGGCTAGGCATATAAGTTCTCTGATTTTACCCTTTCCTCTATTATTCTTAACATAACCTTGTCTATCTTGTACCCACCAACTATGTTTTCTAATCCCTGCACCATTTCCCCATTTCTTCCCCTTCCCCTTCCAGCTGATAACCCTCCCAAAGATCCCCATACCTATGTTTCTGGTCCTATTCTGGTTGTTTGCTTGTTTTGTTTTATTTTTACTTTTTAGGTTCTGTTGTTGATAGTTGTGCTTGTTGTCTTTTTAATGCTCATAACTTTGATCCTCTTTTTCTTAAATAAACCCCTTTAACATTTCATATAATAAGGGCTTGGTGATGATGAACTCTTTTAGCTTTACCTTGTATGGAAGCACTTTATCTGCCCTTCCATTCTAAATGAGAGCTTTGCTGCATAATTTTGGTTGTAGGGCATTGCTTTTCATCACCTTGAATATTTCTTGCCAGTCCCTTCTTCCCTGCCAAGTTTCTTTTGAGAAATCAGCTGATAGTCTTATGGAAACCCCTTTGTAAGTAACTCTTCTATTTTGTTGCTGCTTTTAAGATTCTTTAGCCCTGGCTGGTGGCACAGTGGATAAGGCACCAGCCCGTGA
>PVIW01004276.1:54170-101966 GCA_004026585.1 Noctilio leporinus
AAAAACTAAAAAAAAAAAAAAAAAAAAAAAAAAACCAGACAGGAGACTGATACACAATAAATAGAAAATATATATTTAAAAAATTTCTACTTTTAATCCTTGGCATTTTAATTATAATGTATCATAGTGTGTGGATCGATTTAGATCTAGCTTGTTTGGGACTTTCTGTGCTTTCTGAACTTGTATGTCTAGTTACTTCACCAAATTTGGGAAGTTGTCCTTCATTATTTTTTCTCATAAGTTTTCAATTTCTTGTTCATCCTCTTCTCCTTCTGACACCCCTATGATTTGGATGTTGGCACACCTAAAGTCATCCCAGAGGTTTCTAGGCCTCTCCTTGTTTTTTTTTCAATTTTTATTTCCACTTTCTGTGTTGGTTGAATGTTTATTTCTTCCTTATGTTCCAAATCATTGATTTGAACCCTGTTTCCTTCTCTTCGCCATTGACTTTGTGTGTATTTTCCTTTGTTTCATTTGGCTTAGCCTTTACTTCTTCCCTTATGTGTTTACTGTATTTAAGAACATCTATAAAATCTATGAGCACCTTTATTACCAGTGTTTTAAACTGTTAGGTTGGCTATTTCTTTGTCATTTAGTTCAGCCACTGGGACCTTGATCTGTTCCCTTTTTGAGCCATATTTCTCTATCTCTGTATCTTGACAGCCTCCTGTGTTAGCCTCTGTGTGTTGGGTAGGGTTGTTGCACCTGTTATGTTGTAAGGGGCAGAGTCTTGGGCATTTGTCAGTATAGGTGACCAGCTTTGCCACATTGTGGCATTGTATTGGGGTGGGGTAGGGGGACTGAGAGGGAACCATGCTGTTTGCTCAGCACTTGCCCCTTTTCCAGGCACTTCTTCCACTTCCCATATGGGACTGGCACTTCTTTAGCTGTTGCTTTAGTCATGGTTCCCAGAGTGGGTGGGTTTGTGGATGTTCCAGGAGGACTGTGGCAGCCTCTAAAACAAATGAACTCTGCTGAAAAACCAGCAGTTTCCTCCTCCACCCCAACCCACAATGGTTTTCACAGTCAGAAGCAATGTGGCTTTATTTTCTCCCTTGGCGCTAGAACTGTGAGCCTCATAGTCTGGTCCAGTGCTGGAAGCATTCAACAGGTGTCCCTAACTGTGAATGTACTTTCCACCAGCTAATCACAGCTGCTGCCCCACCACAGCCACTGTACTGCCAACCTGCACCAGCAATCTGTTCTCTGAACTGCTTCCTCTGTGTCCTGGCTCCACCCCTCCTACCTGTCTGGATGAGTATTTACTTTTTCTATCTTTTGTTTGTTGGACTTCCATGCACCTCAATATTCTGAAATTTCTGGTTGTCTCTAGTTTTGAGGTAGCTGTTTCTGGTTGTGGAGGGAGATGCAGCAGGTCTATCTACACCTCCATCTTGGATCTCTACTGTTCATATTTTAAATCTTCTTTTTAAAGAAGACCCTTTAACATTTCATATACTACTGGTTTGGTGATGATGAACTTTTTCAGCTTTTTCATGTCTAGGAAGCTCTTTATCTATCCCTTGATTCTTAATTATAATTTTGCTAGGTAGAGTAATCTTGACTGTAGATCCTTGCTTTTCATCACTTTGAATATTTCTTGTCAGTCCCTTTTTTCTTTTGAAAAATCAACTGACAGTCTTATGGGAACTCCTTTGTAGATAAGTTTCTTTTGCTGCTTTTAAAATTCTTTTTTTAATCTTTAGCCTTTGGCATTTTAATTACGATATGTCTTGGTGTGTTCCTTTTTTGGTCTTACTTGTTTGGGACTCTGTACTTCCTGGACTTGTATGTCTGTTTCCTTCACCAAATTAGAAGTTTTCTTTCCTTATTTTTTTTTTTTTCACATAAGTTTTCTATTTCTTTCTCTTCCTCGTCTCCTTCTGGCACCCCTATGATTTGGATGTTGGTTCATTTAAAGTTGTCCCAGAGGTTCGTAAGCCTTACCTCATTTTTTTGCATTCTTGTTTCTTCTTTCTGTTCTGGTCAAATGTTTATTTCTTCTTTTTTGTTCCAAATCATTGATTTGAATCCTAGCTTCTTTCCCTTCACTGTTGGTTCCCTGTAGGTTTTTCTTTATTTCAGTTTAAGTAGCCTTCATTTCTTCCTTTAATTTTTTTTTTTTTTGCCATACTCTATGAATTCTTTGAGCATCCTTATCACCAGTGTTTTGAACTCTGTTTCTGATAGGTTGGCTATATCCATTTTGTTTAGTTCTTTTCTGGGTTTTGTTCTTTCATTAGGGCCATATTTCTTTGTCTCCTCGATTAGATGGCCTTCCTATATTTGTTTCTGTGTATCAGGTAGAGCTGCGTTTACTCTCTTAGTAGCATGCCCTATGTAGCAAAGGCACCTGTAAATTGTGTGGGGCAGAGTTTTAGGTAATTACCAAGGCACAGCCACCTGTGGGTTTGTTTGTGAGGGGGTTTTGGAGAGGGGACAGTGTTGCTGCCTGGCTTCTGGTGATTTGCCCAGCACTTGCCTTATTTCTAATCACTTCATTCACTTCCCGTATGTAATTGGTGCCCTTCTAGTTGCTGCCGTGTTGTTCACCTACATTCTAAGACCATGCAGGTCCTTTAAACAATGAAAATCTGGCATTTTCTTCCACTGCCCAACCCCTCACTGTTTTTGCAGCTAGAGGAAATGGGGTGTTATCTTCTGGTGCTGGAACCCTGGACTGTGAGGTTTGGCCTGGGGTTGGGATTCCTTGCTTCTGGGCATCCCTCCCAATTTTTATTCACCACACGTGAATGTGGAACCATCTGCTTCATGGCTGCCACTGCCACTGCCACTGCCACTGCCACTGCTTGTCTGAGCCATACTGCCTCTCTGCCATTTCCGTGACTGCACATCTCCTACTCATCTGGATGAATGTGGCTTCTTTAAATCCTTAGTTGTTGGATTTCCATATAGATCAGTATTCTGACAGTTATGGTTGTTATTTGTTTTTGAGATCTGGTTGTAATTCTTTCTATGTTTGATTGAGGAGGCAAAGTCTGTCTGTTTATGCCTCCATCTTTTATCTGTCTGGTTTCCCCAATATTGTTTATTGAAAGAGACTGTCTTTAGCCCATTGTGTATTCTTTCCTCCTTTGTCATAGATCAATTTGCCATACAGGCATGGGTTTATTTTTGAGCAATCAATTTTCTTACAGTATCATGTTATTTTGGTTACCATAGACTTGTTACATAGTTTGATATTAGGAAGCATGATGTCTCCAACTTTGTTCTTCTTTCTCAATATTGTGTTGGCCAGTTGGGGTCTTTTGTGGTTTTATATATATTATAGGATTTTTTTTTCTGTTTGAGAAAGACAGCATTTATATTTGATAAGGATTGTATTAAATTTGTGGATTTCTTTGGGTAGTATGAACATTTTAACAATGTTAATTCTTCCAATTCAAAAGCAAGGTATATCCTTCCATTTATTTGCTCCTACTTTAATTTATTTCAGTAATATATTATAGTTTTCAGAGTGCAGGTCTTTTAACACCTGTTTAGATTTATTCCTAGGTGGTTTATTGTTTTTGATGCTACTATAAATGGGATTGTTTTCTTAATTCTTCTTTCTGATAGTTAATTATTGCTCTACAGAAACCAACTTCTGAATATTAATTTTGCATGCTGCTACTTTACTGAACTAATTTATCAGTTCTAATAGGTTTATTTTTTAATGAAATCTTAGGGATTTTATCTACTTAATGTCATATAATCTTCAAATAATGACAGCTTTACTTCTTTCTTTCCAATTTGGATGCCTTTTATTTCTATTTTTTGTCTTATTGCTATAGTTAGAACTTCTGCTACTAAGTTGAATAAAAGTGGTGAAAGTGGACATCTCTGTTTGTTCCTGATCTTAGCAAAAAAGCTTACTGATTTTCATTGTTGAGTAGGATGTTAGCTGTGGGTGTGTCATGTATGGCCTTTATTATGGTTATGTGCTCTGACTGGGAATTGAACCAGTGGCACTTGGGTTTACAGCCGGTGCTCAATCCACTGAGCTGTACCAGCCAGGGCCAGGTATTCATTCTTTGAATGTTTGGTAGAATTCACCTGCGAAACCATCTGGTCCAGGACTTTTTTTTGTTGAGAGTTATTTTGATAACTGATTTGATTTCATCACTAGTAATTATTCAGTTCAGATTTTGTTTCTCCTTGATTCTGTGTCTTAGAAGATTGCATATTTCTAGGAATTTATCCATTTTCTTCCAGATTATCCAAATTATTGGCATATCATTGTTTGTAGCATTTTCTTATAACCCTTTGTATTTCTGCGGTGTTGGTTGTCATTTCTCCTCTTTCATTTTTAATTATAATTGTTTTAGCCCTCTTTTGTTTTTGATGAGTCTGGCTAAAGATTTATCAATTTGTTTAACTTTTCAAAGAATCAGCTCTTGCTCTCAATTTTTTTTTCTATTTTTGTCTATTTCATTTATTTCAACTCTAATTTATTGTTTTTTTATACTTATATTGGGCTTTGTTCTTTTTTTTTTTTTCCTTGCTCCTTTAAATATAAAAATAGGTTGCTTATTTGAGACTCTTTTTGTTTTTAGAGGTAGGCCTGTTTTGCTGTAAGTTTTCTTCTTAAAACCACTTTGTGTCTCATAAATTTTAAATTGTAAACTGTTAATTTTCTATTGTCTCAGGGTATCTTTTGATTTTCTCCTTGACTCATTGTTAACCCATTCATCGTTTAATAAAATGTTGTTTAACCTCCATACATTTGTGTGGTTTTTCAGTTTTCTTGTAGTTGATTTTTAGTTTAATACTGTTGTGTTTGGAGAAGAAGCTTAATATGGATTCAGTCTTCTTAATTTTATTAATTTTTTATCCTCACCCATGGACACTTTTTCTTCTTCTTCTTTTTTTTTTACCTTACCCATGGACACTTTTTTCCCTCATTGCTTTTAGAGAAAGAGAAAGCACGAGAGAAAGATAGAGGAACATCAACTTTAAAGAGAAGCATCAATTGGTGGCCTTCTATATGTGCCAGGACCAAGGCTTGAACCTGCAACCTAGATATGTCCCCTGACTGAGAATTGAACCTGCAACCTTTTGGTTATGGGACAATGTTCCAACTAACTGAGCCACATCAGCCAGGGTTTCTCAAATTTAGTGATAGTTGTTTTGTGGTCTATCATGGAAAAGAGTCCATGTGCACTTAAAAAGAATGTATATTTTACTGCTTTAGGATGAAATGTCCTAAAATGTCTATTAAGTACATCTCTGCTCTTATGTGTCATTTGAGGCCTATGTTCCCATGTTGAGGTCAATGGAGTATGAAGTCCCTTACTATTATTGTATTATGGTCAATCTCTTTAAGCCTGTCATTATTTCTTTATATATTTAGGTGTTCTTATGTTGGGTGTGTAGATATTTTTAAAATTTATATTCTCTTACTATATTTATTTCTTTATCGTTATCCAATGTGTGTGTGTGTGTGTGTGTGTGTGTGTGTGTGTGTTTTAAGATTTTATTCATTATTTCCAGAGAGAGGGTAAGAGAGAGAAGAAGAGAGGGAGAAAAATATCAATGTATGGTTGCCTTTCACCTGCCTCCAGCTATGAATCTGGCTGGAGACCTGGCTTGCAACCTGGTTATGTACCCTGGCTGGGAATTAAACCAGCGACCTTTAGGTTTGCAGGCTGGTGCCTATCCACTGAGTCACCAGCCAGGGCTTCTTCTCTTCTATACTGATGATTTTCTTTAGTATTATGTTTGGATTCCTTTCTCTTTATTTTCTTTAATTTCTCTTCTCTTCTTTTTAAAAGATTTTATTTATTATTTTTAGAGAGAAGGGCAGGGAGGGAGGAAGAAAGGGAGAGAAAGAAATATCAATGTATGGTTGCCTTTCACCTGCCTCCAACTGGGGGACCTGGCTGGAGACCTGGCTTGCAACTTGGTTATGTGCCCTGACTGGGAATTGAACCAGTAACCCTTGGGTTTGCTGGCCAGCACCTATCCACTGAGCCACCAACCAGGGCTTATTATCTTAAATTTTTTGGTTGGATATTTTTAAGTTCTATATTTATTTATTTATAATTATAGTTGGTATACAATATCTTATTAGTTTTAGGTGCAAAACCCTATGATAGGACATTCATATAGCCTATAAAGTGATTACCCTGATAAATCTAGTACCTCTCTGGACCATAGTTATTACAGTGTTGTTGACAATACAGTGTATGCTTTATGCTGTATTAGACGTCCCTGTGACTATTGTGTAACTACCAATTTGTACTGCTAAATTCCTTCATCTTTTTCACCCATCCCCCAACCCCTCTCCCATCTGTCAAAATGTTTTCTATATTGATAAGTCTGTTTCTGTTATGCTTGTTAGTTTTTTTAATTCCACATATAAATGAAATCATCTAAGTTGTCTTTTTAATTTCTGATTTATTTCACTTAAAATAATACCCCAGAGGGTGTCTGTTGTTGAACATGGCAAGATTTCACTCATTTTTATGGACAAATCATATTCCACTGTGCATATGTACGTATGCTCCACTTTTTCTTTATCCATTCATCTATTTTTTTAAAAGATTTTATTTCATTATTTTTAGAAAGAGGGGAAGGGAGAGAGGCAGAGAGGGAGGGAGACAGCAATGTATGGTTGTGTTTCACCTGCCTCCAGCCACAGGCCTGACTGGAGACCTGGTTTGCAACCTGGTTATGTGCCCTGGCTGGGGAATCGAACGTGTGACCTTTGGGTTTGCAGGCCGGTGCCTTAACCACTGTGCTACCAGCCAGGGGCCCATTCGTCTATTGATGGACTCTTAGGTTACTTCCATATCTTGGCTACTGTAAATAATGCTGCAATGAACATATTCATATGGATATATGTATGTCTTTTCAATTTAGTGTTTTGGGATAGAAAACCGAGAAGTAGCATTGCTGGGTCCTTATTTGTCTCTTGTTATAGCGTTTGTTTAAAAGTCTATTAGATGTGGTATAAATATTTCTACTTCAGCTTTTTTGCTTGTTTTGTTTCTGCTTTCATAACATATCTTTCCATCTCTTTACTTTCAGCCTATGTGTGTCTTTTGATCTGAAGTGAATTCCTCGTAGACAGAATTTGCAAGGGTCTTGTTTTGTTATCTATTCAGTCATGATATATCTTTTGATTGGAGCCTTTATTCCACTTGCATTTAAAATAATTGTTGATAGATATATTGCTACTGGCATTTTATGATTCATAGTTTATTCTTCTTCTTCTTTTTAAAAAAGATTTTATTTATTATTTTTCAGAGAGAGGGGAAGGGAGAGAAGCAGAGAGGGAGAGAAACATCAATGAATGGCTGCCTCTCACCTGCCTCCAGCCACAGACCTGGCTGGAGACTTGACTTGCAACCTGGTTATGTTGCCCTGGCTGGGAATGGAACCAGCAACCTTTGGGTTCGCAGGCCAGCGCCTTATCCACTGTGCCAGCAGCCAGGGTTTTATTTCCTTCTTAAGGAGACCCGTTAACATTTCTTATAATACCAGTTTGGTGGTGATGAAGTCTTTTAGCTTTTTCATGCCTGGGAAGTTCTTTATCTGTCCTTCAATTCTAAATAATAGCTTTGCTGGGTAGTGTAATCTTAGTTGTAGGTTCTAGCTTTTCATTATTTTGAATATTTCATACCAGTCACTTCAGGCATGCAAAGTTTCTGTAGAGTAATTAGCTAAAAATCTTATGGTAACTCCCCTGTAGGTAACTAACTGCTTTCCTCTTGTGTTTTTAAGATTTTTAACTTTGGATTTAACCTTAGCATTTTTTACTATGATGTGTCTTGGAGTTGGCTTTTTTGGTTTCATCTTGTTTGGGACATTTCATGCTTCCTAGACCTGCATGTCAATTTTTTTTCTTTTTTCACCAAGTTAGGAAAGTTTACTGTCTATTTTTTCAAAAAGGTTTTCAATTTCTTACTTCTTCTATTCTTCTGGCACCCATATGACATGAATGTTAATATACTTGATGTTGTCCCAGAAGCTCCTTTAACTATCTTCATTTTTTTGGATTCTTTTTTTATTCGCTATTCTGATCAGATGTTTTTTGCTTTCTTGTATTTCAAATTGTGACTTAGTGGATTTGATTCTTGGTGTCATCTACTCTGTTGTTGATTCCCTGTAAATTATTCATTTCAGTCAGTGTAACCTTCATTTCTGACTGGTTTGTTTTTATGGTTTTCATGTCCTTTATTATACTATTGAAGTATCGCTAGATCCTTGAGCAACATTATAACCATTGCTTTGAACTCTGTATCTAGTAGTTTGCTTGACTCTGTTTAATTTAGTTGTTTTTCTGGAAATTTCTCCTGCTGTTTCATTTGGGGCCTTATTCTTTGTCTCTTCATTTTGGCAGCTTCTCTGTGTTTGTTTCTATATATTAGGTAGAGCTGCTATGTCTCCTGAACTTGGTAGAGTATCCTTATGTGGGAGGTGTCCTGTAGGGTCCAGTGGCACAGACACCTCAATCACTTGAGCTGGGTGCTCCAGGTTTGCCCCTCTGTGGGCTGAGTGCACTGCCCTATTGTAGTTGAGCCTTGATTGCTGTTGGCATCACTGGGAGAGATTGACCCCCAGGCCAGCTGGCTGTGAGAACCTATAGTGCCTATAGCAATGGAGTTGCTGTGCAGAAATTGACACTATAGACCAGAACTTGCTTCAGTGGGACTTTGGTGCTCACCTATTCCACCCCTTTTATATGTCACTTGTGGAGATGATTGGGTTGTACCCCAGTGTGTTAAAGCTGTCCACCGGGTGCACTGATCCTAGAGCCTCCTGTGAGGTTCAAGGTCAGACACCACCTGTGTCTTGCCTTGGGCCATCTACAGAGCAATCTGAAGATGGCTGTTACTGGGCTGGGCTTGGAGGTGCCCAAGAGAAGCCAAGCTGTGGGCCAGTGTTGGCTGCTGCTAGTGTCAAGTCTGGAGTTACTTAGCAAGAGATATGGAGTACAAAGAGGCTAGACACTGCTTATTTGAAGCATGACCCAGAGAGGCTCTTTGTATAGAAGAGTCACTGGAAATGTCTTGGGTGGGTCTGCAAGTGGAAGAATGGTGTCTCAGGGAATCACCAGGGTATGAGCCAGGTTGATGGAGTCTCAGATATGGCACCTGCCAGCCTGCTCTGTGGAGGAAGTGCTCAGAAAATGAACAATGGCCTCCACCAGCACTTTGGTCTGGGAGAAAGCTGCCCTTCCAGCTCTCATCCTGATGCCAGACAGCTCACTTCCTCCCTTTATGTCCTTGGTGCCTTTTGAGCTGCTGTCTTAGTGCTGGGGCTCAGAGCAACTTAGTATGAGTAAATCCAAGGGTAGGCCCTCTAAGAGCCAGATGCTGTTTCACATTCAGCCACAATCCCTGGTTTTTACAGCCAGAAGTTATGGGATTTGTCTTCATAGCACTGGAACCCTGAGCTGGGGATACAGATCTCAGGGTAGGATCTCTGGATTTTCAGGGGGCTTCTGCAGCTAACATATTCCTCCTGATTTTAACCTCCACACGTGGGTCTGGAACCAACGTTTTCTGCATCTCCACCCATCTTACTAAAATGAAGTGGCTTCTTTTTTATATTCATAGGTATAGGACTTCTCTTCAGCTAAATTTCAGGTATTCTGAATGATGGTTGTTTTATAATTTAGTTGTAATTTTGATGTAGTTGTGAAAAGTTCCCAGTACCACATTTACCCACACTACCATCTTGACTGGAATTCTTTCTCTCTTTTATTTTTTCTTTTAGATTTTATTTATTATTTTTAGAGAGAGGGGAAGGGAGAGAGCAGAGAGGGAGAGAAACATCAATGTATGGTTGCCTTTCACCTGCCTCCAGCAAAGGACTTGGCTGGAGATCTGGCTTACAACCTGGTTTTGTGCTCTGGCTGGGAATTGAACCAGCAACCTTTGGGTTCTCAGACTGGTGCCTTATCCATTGTGCCACCAGCCAAGGCCAATTATGATGTGTCTTATGTGGGCCTCTTTTGGTTTATCCTGTTTGGGACTCTCTGCACTTCCTGTATATGTATGTTATTTTCACCAGGTTATGGAAGTTTTCCATCATTATTTCTTCAAATAGCTTTTAAATCCTCTTTTCTTTTTCTTTTCCTTCTGATACTCCTATGATGTGAATATTTATATGGTTAATATTTTTGCAGAGGACCCTTAAACCATTCTCATTTATTAAAATTCATTTTCTTTTCTTTGTTTCAATTGTGTGCTTTTTGCTACCTTGTCTTCCAGATTGCTGATTTGATCCTCTGATTTATGTGATCTGCTGCTGAGTCCACCTAGTGTATTCTGTATTCTTCATTTCAGTTATTGTACTATTCAGTTATTTTTTTTGTTGAAATTGTTACTGAGTTCATTTATTTTCCTCCAAAGTTTATTGAGCATCTTTATAACCAGTGTTTTGAAATCTGTATCAGGCAGAGTGTTTTTCTTCATCTTGTTTAGTTCTTTGCGAGTTTTGTTCTCTCCTTCCATTTGGGACATATTTTTTGTCTCCTCATTTTGGCCAACTTTCTGAGTTTGTTTCTACGTCTTAGGTAGATTTGGTACGTGTTCTAGTTTTGAAAAAGTGACCCTTTGTCATAGGTGTCCTGTGGGGCACAGGTGCTTAGTCTCCCTGGTCACCTGACCCAGGTCCTCTAGGGATATCCCCTGTGTTTGCTATATGTGCCTTCCTGCTGTAGTTGGATCTTGATGGTCACCGGCACTTTGATGGGTGGGGTTGATTCTCGGCCGACTGGCTCTGAGGGGCAGATGAGCTATTGGGAAGGGGATGATCCTCTGGATAGGGAGTTGCTTTAGCCAGCTAAGTGCCAGTTTGGGCAGCTCATTGGGTGTGTTGGGTCTGGGGTTTCTTGGGAGGGGCTCTGATGCAGGTCAAAGTCAGCTGCCATTTGCGCTGGGCTTTGGGCCACTTGGTAGAAGGTGTCATGGTTTTTTGCAGTTGGTTTCCATTTGTGCTGGGGTTGGAGGTTCTTGGGACAGGCTGCACCATGAGCTAAGGCTGGCTGCCACCTGTGCTCAGCTGGGGGCTCTTTGGTGAGTGCTACAATGTGAGATGAAGCCACCTGTCACTTGTGCCAGGCTTGCGGTCCCTTGTTTGGGCTACCTTGTAAGCAGAGACTGGCCACTGCTTATGCCCAGCTTGGGGCCACCTGGTGAGAGTTACATTGCAAGTTGAGGTGAGTCACCACTGTGCTGGTCTTGGGGCTGCTTAGCAGGAACAACAATGCACGCGAATGCTGGTCACCACTTTGTGTTGGGTTTGTGAACTTTTGAATGAGTCTACGGCATGAGCTGAGGTCAGCCACTGGTTTTGTGAGTGTGTTCACCTGCAGTGTAAGCTGAGGGTTGCCACCACCCATGTGAGGCTTATGGACTTTTGAGAGTCTGCATTGCAAGTCAAGGCAGGATGCTTATGTGTAGGAGCTGCTGGAAGAGGCTCCTGCCACACAAGCCGGTTGGGTGTGGTGGGGTCTCAGGGAAACACTAGGGCAGGGCAAATGGTATTAGCCAGGATAAGGGAAAATGAAAGATCTTTGCCTGCTTGTGCTTGGCCAGCTGGGTGAGAGGAGAGCTCAACAAAGGTACAAGGGCAGCTGCCAGTGTTTCTGCCTCCTCAGGGTTTCCTGATCATTGCCCCTCCGGCCTGGCTTGCATGCTGAAGTTAGTCAATTCAGTTCCTGCCTGAATTGCCTCTGGCGCTTTCCAAGCTTCTGCCCCTGTACTAGAGCTCCCAGTGAGTGAGTTTGTGAGCAAGTGAGTTTGTGAGTGAGTGAGTTTATGTGCCTGGCCGCTAAGGGCAGTGTCTCAGTCTCCTGCAGCCCTTTGTCTCTCTGGGACATAATCCCCACTGGTTTTCAAAGTCAGGTGTTGGGGGTGCTCTTCTTCCCAGTGTAAGTGCCCTGGGCAGGGGACTCTGGTATGGGGCTGGAGTCCTTTGCTCCTTGGGGAAACCTCCATAGTGGAGATAACTCTCCCAATTCCTTTTTTTTTTTAAGTTTTGTTTATTATTTTTAGAGAGAGGGAAGAGAGGGAGGAAGAGAGGGAAAGAAACATCAGTGTATGGTTGCCTTTCACCTGCCTCCAGCTGAGGACCTGGCTGGAGACCTGGCTTGCAACCCAGGCATGTACCCTGACTGGGAATCAAACCAGTGACCCTTGGGTTCACAGGTCGGTGCTCAATCCACTGAGCAACACCAACCAGGGTCTCTCCCAATTCTTAACTGCCACACTGGCTGTGGGACCTGCCTGTTCTGTATCTCTGTCCCTCCTACCACTCTCAATGTGGTCTCTTCCCTATATCCTTATTTATACAAGTTCTTTCAGGTAGTCTTCAGGTGGTTCTCAGTGGTGGTTGTTCTATAACTTAGTTGTAATTTTGATGTGATTATGGGAGGAAGCAAGCTCAGCTTACTGACTCTGCTGTCTTGACTTCACCCCTAGCCTTCATTTGCATTTAATGCAATTATTTTGCATTTATCTACCATATTGTTATGTATTTTTCTTCTTTTGGCCTTCATCCCTTTGATCCTTTAATACTACCTTCTTTTGAAATATTTGGATGTTTTTTGGATTTCATTTTATTTCCACTATTGGCTTTTTAGCTATGCTTATTTTAATTATATTAGTGGTTTTTCTAAGGCTAGCAAATATGGATTTCCTACTTATCAAAGCCTATTTAAAATTATGTTGTACCACTGTTCCCTCATTTCTTCATATCTAGCACTTCTTATTTCATACCTTATACTTCCCACATCACAGCTCATGTCCATGCTTCACAAATGTAATAACCTTAAAATAGAATCATTTCATTCCTCCATTTCCTATCTCATCCTTCATCCCACTGTTAATATCTTTTATTTCTATATACTTTTAAAGCTTTACCTTGCAGTGCTATTATTTTGCTTTAAATAATTAATTTTTAAAGTAAACATGAACATAAAATATCATATTGTTTATAAATTTATTTACTATTTCTAGTGTTCTTTATTCCTAACTTTCAATTCAAATGTCAATCTGGTTTTATTTTCCTTTAGCCTAAAGAATGCCTTTTTAGCCCTGGCTGGTGGCCCAGTGGATAAGGAAGGGGCCAGCCTGCAAACCCAAAGGTTGCTGGTTCGATTCCCCAGCTGGGGCACAAAATGAGGTTGCAAGCCAGGTCTCCAGCCAGGTCTGTAGCTGGAGGCAGGTGAAAGGCAACCATACATTGACATCTCTCTCCCTTTCTGCCTCCCTCCCTTCTCCTCCTTAAAAATAATAAAAATCTTAAAAAAAAAAAAAAAACAAAAAAAAAACCTTTAGCAGTTCTTGCATTAAAATCTAATGAAAAATTATTTTAGATTTCATTTATCTAAAAATATCTTCATTTCATCTCATTTTGGGGATACATTCATGGACTGTAGTAGAATTCAGTATTGACAGCATATTTTCTTTAAACTTTAGGATGTCATTCATTGTCAGCTGGCCTCCACTATTTCTTACAAAATGTCAGTGAATATTCCTTTTTTTTCTTCAAATTTTTTGCCTCTCACACTCTCCTTTAAGACTCCAGCTGCACATACTGTTAGATCACCTGATATTATCTTAGAGTTCACTGAGACTTTGGTCCCCTGACCCACAACCTTTTATCTCTATTATTTATCATGGATAATTTCTATTGATCCATCTTAAATTATACTTACCTTATCTTCTGCCATATCTAATATATTGTTAAGCGTGTGCAGTGCATTTTTCATTTCAGATATTGTACTTTTCAATTTTAAAATTTGTGTAGTTTTCATTTTCTGCTGAAACTTCTTTTAATTCTTTGAATATTTTATGTTTTAAAGTCCTCGTTTACTAACATTAACATCTAGATCATCTTGAAATCTATTTTTGTTGAATGCAGTTTTCCCTTTGTGACTGTTAGTTACATCTTACAGTTCCTTTGTCCAAAAATTGTTATATTGCATACTGAAATTTTGCATGGGGTAGCTTGGAAACCCTGGATTCTGCTTTCGTTCCCTGCCAAGTGTTTCTTTTTGTTCTAGTAGCCTAATTAGTCACTAATTACTTTGAACTTGAGGTTTCATAAGGTGACACTTTGTTAAGGTGAATATGTTTTAGTTTTCCAGTTAGTCTTAGGGCAAATGCTTCATTCGGGAACACAGTCTTCTAAAATACAACCTGAGTATTTACCAACTTCCTTGGACTTGGGAGGCTTCCAAATTCAAACTGAAATCTCTGCTCAATTTGTCGAGTATTCTGGCTGTTGCTTTTTAGTAGATGCCTTAGAGCTTCCCTGTACATTCACAGTTTATGGTCAGCTAAGGATTCGAGGGGAGATTATATGCAAATTTGGTGACTCCTAATTTTATGACTCCGTTGTTTCTTCTTCTTCTTCTTTTTTAAACTGGCTTTCCTCCCCCTCAAGTTTTAGCTTTTCTGGCTGTTTCAAACTTGAACACATCAAGCCAGTTTAGGATTTCTGTTTCAGTTCTAGCTGCTCCAGCCCATGCAGTTAGGGAGGGCCTTTTGGGAAAATTGGTAAAAACAAAGCTTCACATAGTGCAATTCCCTAGTTTGAAGGGTTGAATCCCTTCAGCTTTATGCCTGCTTCAGGTCACTTCCTAGTGCTTTTAAATAGTTTTTAAAATATTTTGTCCAGGGTTTATAATTATTATCTACAGAAGTAGTAGTCTGGTACAGCGCAGTCTCTCATGATTGAAACCATGATTTCATAGCAATCACATTTCACCATTTCTGAGGTTATCTCCCTACTCTAAATATTGTGCTTATACTTACCTTTCTGAATGTCTTAAGAATTATTTCATGGGTTTTTGCTGTTAGATGTGATTTAATTTAATCGGTATGTTTTTGACTTCCTCCTAGTGATATAGTTATATCCCTATTTTAAATTATTTTAATTGTTAACTACATAACTTTAAATAACCTTCTTAAATCTATATTTTTTGTTCATTAACTATAAACAGTATCTTGATTATCCATCTGGTCAAATGAGAATATTAGTACTCTTATCCTTTTTCCCCCTCTTTTATTATTTTACTATTCCACTCCAATTTCTGTGGGATATAACTTTATTTTTTCATTTCTAAGCACAATAACATTTCACTTCTAGCACATAAACACAATTATGGACCCATGCCTCACCTATGACTCAATTCAACATTTATTAACGCATCAAATATTTATTGCAAACATACCATGAGCTAGTCCCTGTCCTTAGTGCTGGAAAAGCAGCAGGATGTGCAATAGTGAAGACAAATCCCTGTGCCCATGGAACTCCCTTTCCAGTGTGAAGGAGACAGAAAATAAATAAGGAGGTGATTTATTTGGTATGCTAGTTGTATAGGAAGGGTATAAGGAAGTGTATAAGAAGTATGTGGGTGTGTGTACATGCATGCATACATACCTGTATGTAATTTAGACTGGTCAGGAAAGTTCTCTATATGAAGGTGATATTTGAGTACATTTCTGAAGGCGTTAAGGGGATAAGCCATGTGGGTATCTGGGGAAAGACAATTCTAGGCAGCAAGTACATGTACATTATAAAGAGCAAATATTATTTGCTTTAGAGCTGAGAAGAGATTATGATTTCATTCCTTAGCAATGATGCCAGTGTCCCTACTCTTGTGTTTCTCAAGGAAGGATGTTCAAAAGGATCTGTTCTTCCACTTGACTCATTGATCATGGTCACATTATGTTTCCTTCTACCCTGTATTTAGATCATCCTCTTTTTGTGTAGTTTCCCTGACCCTCTTTTCTGGTCACCTTTCTTTATTCTTAATGAAAGGAGAAACATTTTATTCATTGTATTACTAATACTTTCTAGGTTGCTGTCTCCATTACTTAGAATTTACTCCATTTTTTTCTCAAGTCCACTGACTTCTGCTCAACTCTGCCCTGATTTCACAATATTTTAATATTTTATGGTGTAATGATTAGCCTTTCCTAGAGTATCTAGTTATATCTTTGGGGAGGCCTTGCATTCTGTACATTTTTTAAAAGATTTATTATTTTTAGAAAGAAGGAAAGGGAGAAAGTGAGAAAGGTATCAATGTATGGTTGCCTTTCACCCGACTCCAGCTAAGGACCTGGCTGGAGACCTGGCTTGCAACCTGGTTATGTGCCCTGACTGGGAATTGAACCAGCAACCTTTAGGTTTGCAGGCTGGCAACTTATCCACTGTGCCACCAGCCAGGGCCACATCTTTAATGTTTTCACTATCAGAAAGTCCAGTCATATTCTCCTATGCAATCCTTCTACACCTTCTCCTAGAGACCTCCCTTCTGCAGACCGCTGTCTTCCTGCTCCAAGCCGGGTAGACTGGCTTCCCTGGCTGTGGTGCAGGTGGCATTGCGGCTCCTCCCTGCTCTCCCAGTTCCACATCTTCTTCTGTATCAGCCGGACCCTTATAAGACGGGACTAGCTCCTTATGTGACTTCTTCAGAAGAGGTACCCAGAGGAAAACTTCCTGAGTGTTTGTATGTCTGAAAAGTACTTTTATTCTGTCCTCAAATATGGTCAATAATTTGGCTGAGTACCGGATTCTAGGTACAAATTTCTCTCAGCCGCGTTTGAAGAGCTGCTGTCCCCCAAAACCTGATGTTGCCAATGACACATCTGAGTCTGATTTTTTTTTCTAAAGCTAACTTCTTTTTTCTTCTTTTTTTTTTTCTTTTAATTTTATTGTTGTTGTATTACATCCATCCCCTTTTTGCTCCCCTCTGTCCCCCCACCCACCCACCCATTCCCCCCAAAGTCAATCCCACCTGTTGTCCATGTCCATGGTTCCTTTATACTAGGTTCTTGTCTAAGCTGCTCCCCTTCTTTGCCTCTGCCTCCCCTCTCCCCCCTACCCCTTTCCTCCTGACTACTGCAGGCCTATTCCTTGTATTCATACACTTGGTTCTGTTTTGCTTGTTGTTAGTTTTGCTCATTATTGTCCTGTAATGGGTGAGAACATATGATACCTGTCCTTCACTGACTGGCTAACTTCTTTTTTCTTTCAGGGGGGTCTTTTCAAATCTTTTTCTCCTCTCAGTATTCTGAAATCAAACAGTGTTGTGTTTAGATTTGGTCTTCTACATTTAGCTTGTTGAAGTTTCGAGGGGGCCTCTACCTCAAAGACTGACACCGTGTCCATTAGCCCAGGGAGGAATGAATACCTGGCTGCTGGTATTACATTTGGAATTCAAAAGGAAGACAGTAGACTATTCTGAACACAGACCCTTTCATTAATTCCCCCGCGCCCAACCCACTGCTCACTTGGTGGTTTTCAGGCCTGACAATTCTGAGTTTAGAACCTCTCATGGCCAGTTTCCTACTCATAGCTACTGACCTTCCACCAACGTTCAAAAGGCAGCTTTCGCTGTCCTGTATCTCCAGTTAACTCACACCTGTCCACTCCCTTCAACCAAACCTCTTGGAAATCGCTGGTTCACCTGTGATTCCTCTCTTATTCTCTTCATAGTATAGGAGTGAATCTTTTCTCTCCTTCCACCTTCATTTTCCTGGGGTTTCAGGAGGAATTTTGTCCAATGCTTCCCATTTGCCATCCCCTTCCATTCACTTCTCACCCTTTCCTACCCTTACCTTTGTTCCAGCAGGCTGACCTCTAGGGATGCATTAACCACCCTCCTTACCCCTTATCATTTGCATCTGGTTGGCCCCAGCCGACGAGGATCCTTAGCAGAAGACTGGAGGGAGGAAACAATGAAGTCTCAGTGTTTATTCCTTCAGCTGTCTCCCTGTGAGGTTGCCTCGGCCTGACTGAGTTCCTTACTAAGGGTCACAGCTTTGCCAGGTTTCACTAGACCTCTCCTTCCAGATCATAGTAACCTTGCTCCTGCAAGGCTGGGTATGGCAAAGGACCTGGCCTTTCAGGCCCTGGGGCACAGCCCATCCTTTGTGGTTTCTCTGCACCCTGCCCACATCTTTGTAAATCGGCTTGATTCATCCAAGTTCAGGGGGACTATCTGGATGATGCAAAGAGAAAAATAAGCATAGCTGCCTGGTCTACTCTACCGGGCTATGGAGTCTTAGATAGGTTTTCAAGCCCATAACTTTTTCAGGTTAAACATTTTTAATTTTTGCAGCTTAACTAAGACTTTGAGGTTTTATCCTCGCTTTCCATTCAGGTTTACTGTTTGGGATCCTGGAATTTCCCTGTCATTTCATAATATTTATTGGTGATAGGGGCCCTTAGAGAGCAGGGTGCCTAATGTGAGATGTGGTAACTAGCACTGAACTGGACTGGATTATCCAGAAATACCCTCAAGTCTGTTTATATCCCTGAAAATCTGGCTTATTATTATTATTTTTGTTTGTTTGTTTTTAAAGATTTTATTTCATCATTTTTAGAAAGAGGGGAAGGGAGAGAGGCGGAGAGGGAGAGAGACATCAATGTATGGTTGCATTTCACCTGCCTCCAGCCACAGAGCTGACTGGAGACCTGGTTTGCAACCTGGTTATGTGCCCTGGCTGGGGAATGGAACCTGCGACCTTTGGGCTCACAGGCCGGCGCCTTAACCACTGTGCTACCAGCCAAGGCGATGGCTTATTATTTAGGCTGGGTAGCAGTGCCTTGTTATTGACCACTGATAAATAGGAAGGGTCTTCTCAGGATGAATAGTGACAGCCCCAATTCTTTATTTTATTTTATTTTATTTTATTGTTAACTCTTGAATCACATCTCTCAGCCACAAGGAGCTCAGGAAATCATTTGGGGGCACACCTGCCTCTTCCTCCAGGTTGACATCCCTAATGACAGGGCCTGTGTCCTCTTTAAGTTTCTGTTGCCAATTGCCAGTCCAGAGGCTTCCCGTAGTAGGAGTGAGGGTAATATTTGTATAATGAAGGAAGCCATCTTTAGAGTTATAAAACCACAGCCCCAGCTGAACATCTCTTCTACTCGTGTTCAGTTTTGCTTCATAAATAAACAACTAGGCGGCTCTGAAACCTCTTCGAAGGGTATTCTTCTTAGTCTATAGACTCTGTGTATAAGAAATAAAGTTTCTCTTTATTTCCATTAATTCAAGAGAAATTGAATTCTGAAGTCCCACCTGGTTGAGTTGGAAGGAAGTTTGATCCCATCCACCTGGGGAGTGGGAATAAGACATCCTTCTTCCCAGGTTCTCATGTGGGTCGGGGAGGCTTCCTTGTCCGTGGGGAATAGGGGCAGAGGCTCATGTTCAGTCTCTCAGTCACCCCAGTGGCCTCATTTCCAAGCTCCCTTGAAGGTGAACAGCTTGCTGCTTCTATCATGACCTTGGCCCTGGGAACATGGCCAGTCCTGGAAGACTGGGATCCAGCTTCTGCCTCTTGGGGTACATTGAGCTGGTACTTCCTAATGAGACCTAGCTTATGGCACCTGCTGATTCAGTGTCTCCTCAGATGGACAACCTGCGCCCTCTCTGCCTGCCCTGCCCCATCCTCACAGGGTTAGCCATTCCTCTCCCCTTGCTTCTTTTCCTTACTCATAATTTTCTCAAGGAGCTCAGGCTTCCAGAAAACAAAATCCAGACAAGTTACTTGCCTGTGAGAAACTTCCAGTTATTGCCCGGGGTTGGTGTGGCTCAGTTAGTTGGAGCATCATCCAAAAACCAGAAGGCTGTGAGTTCAAGTCCCAGTCAGGCACATACATAGGTTGCAGGTTCAATCCGCATTTGGGCACATATGATCCCTAGTCCGAGAGTGTACTGAAGGCAACTGATTGATGCTTCTCTCTCACATTTATGTTTCTCTTGCTCCCTTTCTTTCTCTCTAAAAGCAATGAAAAATGTCCTGGGATGAAGATTTAAAAAAAAAATCCACTTGGTTATTTTTAAGGACAAAGTATAAGTTCATTTCTCAGTGGATTTCCCTACCACCTGCCTGGGCAGGGCTGGCGACTGGCCAGGCTGCTCTCACCAGGTTGTTATTCGGTGTCTTGGACTTGCCCCTGCAGCTGGCGCCTGTGTTGGAATGTTTGCTGCTTCCCCTCTGCAAGCTTGGACTCCTGCCTCAGCCTAGTTGTGATGAAATAAGTGGCAACTGAGGGGTTGTTAATAAATGTTTATTCCTTTCCTTTCCCCTTCTTGCTCGTGATTTCAATTTTTCTCCTTACTACAAGGCCAATTCCTTATGTTCCTGTTTGCATTGCCTACACAAACAAGTAACAAGTAACCGGTGTGGAATTCAACCCACTTCTTTATCTGCTGTTTGGTCTAACTAAGTCACCGCTTCAAGCTGCCATTTTTGTCCTCCTGGCAGAGCAAGGAACGATCTTCCTCACCTTCAGGTTGTCTGCTTGAGGAGGGAAATAGAAAATGTAGGGGGTGGGTCCTGCCTCAGTGGTGGCTGGAGCCCATCCCGTGCTGGGTGGTGTGAAGGCTGGGCCCCTCCTCAACCTGCAGAGGATCTCTCTCAGCTCCGGAGTCACCTTCCTAACCGACTCTGCATCACTCACAAGCATTTCTCGGTCGTCCTAACTGTTCAGGGGGCAAATCTGCTCACTTAAAGATGCTTCTGACCTTCTGAAGTTAAAGAGATATAGCCAATGGCTGTTTCAACAACTTTTTTTAAAGGTGAAATAATATAAAGAATAGTATAATTCATTATGGAAAATTTGGAAAAAGCAGAGGTGCACGTTCATATACAAGCTCTATGCGTTCTGCCTACTTGGCGTCTTCACTTATACGTCTAACAGGCATGGTCCTGACCCACCCTAAAACCTGCGCCTTCCCCAGTCTACCCAGCTCAGGGCTCTCTCCTTCCAGTTGCTCAGTCATCCTGAAGTCACTCTTTCTCACCCACACATCTAATCCATCAGCAAATCCTGCTGGCTCTTCAAAATCCACCCAAATCCGGGCACTTTTTAACAGAACTCCACCATGCTCCTGTTCCAAATCACAGCTCTTTCCTGGATCACCACAGATGCTTCTAGCTGTCTCCTTGTTAGGCCTGCACCCCCTACAGACTCTTCTTTGAAAGCAGTCAGGGAGGTCTGTTTTTGGCATCAGGGAGATACAGGGCTCCATTTACCCTCCTGCCACAAACAACTAGAAAACCAGTCAAAATGCATGAGGCAACTTTCTAATGTACAAGACTCATACTAAATTTGTGCATATGCATGAGCCTGATTATAAACTTTCTATTCTCTTTCATTGGCCTGCCTAATTCACACCAGTAAAATACCTTAATTATTGAAACTACATGATGCATATTGATATCTGGTATGGTAAGTCTCTCACCGTTCTTTTAGCATAAAACATGCTTGGCTGAATTCCATAAGGATTGCCCAGGTAAATTCTGTAAAGATTTTATTGGAATTATTTTTATATTTGTAGATTTATCTCAGGATTAATGGATTTCTTCCGTTCCACTTGTCAAGGATACAAAAAATACCATACAGTCTTTTATTTTTATTATTATTTTTAAAGTATATTTTATTGATTATGCTGTTACAGTTGTCCCAAATTCTTTTCCCTTTGCTCCCCTCCACCTAAGACCTCCATTCCCTCCCACAGTCTCATCCCCTCCTTAGTTCATATCCATGGGTTGTGCATATAAGTTCTCTGATTTCACCCTCTCCTCCATTATTCTTATCTTTTCCCTGTCTGTCTTGTACTCACCAACTGTTTTGTAATCCCTGCACCACTTCCCAGTTTACCCCCTTCCCCCTCCCAGCTAATAACCCTCCAAATGATCCCCATACCTATGATTCTGGTCCTTCTCTGGTTGTTTGCTTAGTTTGTTTGTGTTCATTTTTAGTTTTTAGGTTGTTGTTGATAGTTGTGAGTTTATTATCTTTTTATTTTTTTATTTTTATTTTTTTTCCAGAAAGAGAGGAAGAGAGAGAGACAGAGAGGGAGAGAAACAGAGAAACATCAATGTATGGTTGCCTTTCACCTGCCTCCAGCCACAGACCTGGCTGGAGACCTGGCTTGCAACCTGGTTTTGTGCCCTGGCTGGGGAATCAAAGTTTATTATCTTTTTAATGTTCATAATTTTGATCTCCTTTTTCTTAAGTAAGTCCCTTTAACATTTCATATAATAATGGCTTGGTGATGATGAACTCCTTTAGCTTCACCTTATCTGGGAAACACTTTATTTACCTTTCCATTCTAAATGATAGCTTTGCTGGATAGAGTAATCTTGGTTGTCATTACTTTGGATGCTTCTTGTCAGTCCTTTCTTGCCTGCAAAGGTTCTTTTTAGAAATCACCTGATAGTCTTATAGGCACCCCTTTGTAGGTAACTCTCTTATTTTTGTGGTTGCTTTTAAGATTCTCTCTTTATCTTTAGTCTTTGGCATTTTAATTATGATGTGTCTTGGTGTGGTCCTTTTTGGGTCTAGATTGTTTGGGATTCCCTGTGCTTCTTGGACCTGTATATCTAGTTTCTACCATGTGAAACTCAGTAAAGCTGAGGGTACAGCAGGCAGGGAATAAAGAGGTCATAATTGTTTTCTTTTATATTGAAAGTTACCTTTTTCTTTACTACAAAACCTATTGTGTCTCCTATTACTTAATCCTTCTGTCTTGGGCAGGGGAAGGGAAGTAAAAACAGCATGGTTCACAGAAAAGAGGTAGCTGAGGCATATTAAGTGACATTAAATCCATGGGCTTTTGTCAAGATCCTTAATGTCACATAATATAAACAAGTACAAGCTAGATGAGTAAACAAAGGGCACTATACCCATGGTACAACTGAAGGCCATTTAACCTGAATCCAGAGGTCAGGCCTTAGGAAGGACTGGAATCAGGGTCCATTAGGACCCATTTTACTTATGTTCTCTCCCTCCTTCCAGGTCCTTTGACTCGGCTTCTACTGGGGAGTCAGCTTCATTTGTCCTTTAGTGCCTTGGGGCCTATGATAGACACACACATACCCCATTTCCAGCTTTATGTTCTGTCCTTTAAGGAAATAGTCCAGGATCCTCATTTTCAGCATCAGCTTGGCTTATCTGGACATTTGTCAACTCCTGGCCCAGCCAGTTATGGCCAGAGAACCTGGTTATGTGGTACAAACATGGCTGTTAGAAGTTCACGTTCATCTTACAGGTGGGTGACACCCTATAAGATGGAATGAGTTCACTCCTTGTGCTTATGATTATGCAGTAATAACATAAAGCTATAGGGAATATAGAAGGAGTCATCTTAGACATGCAACAATATAAACTGCACAGAATAACTATCCTTACATTGGACCTCCAAATTCGGCCTCCTATAAATTGCTGTGAGAGCGTTTGGCTTGAGGTTGTTCCTTTCCCTGGTCTGGACAGTGTGGTTTTATCACAAGTGGATCCTCTGCCTTGCCATGGTCATATTATATAGCTTTTAGCAGACTCTGTGTCTCTAATTTGTATTCAGCCTCATTTCTGCCTGGGCTTATAGATAAATCCAATACAGAAATTCTTTTAACTATAAGTATTTTCAAAAGAGAGGGGTGTATTTCCTAGTCAGCAACAGTAAGCTGTGAATTCCATTCTTACAGGGTGAATCAAATCTGCCTTCCAAACCTTTTTCTTTACTGACTCTTTTTCCTTTATTGGATCAGTAAAGATGTGTTTAGTGTGGTTGAGAATGTTAGGTGCTTGGTTCTACATCATCTTCAATTTTAATATACACGTAATTCCTAAGGTTGTAACTTGCGATCATTTTCTATCCTCCCTTCCTTCAGAGGTGCAGCGCTCACTGCTGCTTTCCCTTTTTCATGAACAATATTTACAGCATAGTTCACCATTCCAGTCAAGTACCCTTGCTCCAGCCTGTGCTTCTAGCAATTAGACGTTCTAAGCTTCCTTCCTCTGCTACCACCCTGGGGGTTCCTGGTCCTACCTCACCTAGAAAGGGAAACAGTAAGGTCAGTTTCCTGGGCTCAGAGGCACAAGTGGAAGACTCCCACTTTAGATAGCCACAGCGGGTAGCTTAGAAAGACAGGATACCATGTGGACTCTGGCGAAGTCCCCGCTCAGGTCAATGAGAATGGCCTGTCCAGTTAGCCATATTGTTGTTTTTTTATTCCCCAAATCTCCCAAGAAATCAAAACCCATCAAGATTGCCAGGAGACACATGCAAATGACATATCAAAAACCATCAGGAAAAGCACACCACACATTGTTGTTGAGCAATTTTCATGTACATAGGTCAAGCTGGTAGAGTTCCATAAGCCCAGGTGCCATGCATTTACATCTCTTTTATTCCAAAACACCACTGAATTTAGAATGCGTTGTACACTTAATAACAAAAGAAAGCACTGGCAAGTTTCCTTTGACATCTTGATCCCAGAAACATTAAAATATGAGGAATGTGTATCTTAAAACTGGAGAATTACATGAATACATCACAGGAACTGAAAAATCAGATCACAACGTAGGCTCAGCTGGAGTTCAGTGGTATGTAAAAACAGAAGTAACTGAACCTTATAAAACTGCAGTCCTTCAGCATCTCATGGCTATTTGATTACAAATTGAGTGCTAGTAATTAAAACACCGAATGCATTACAATTCTATGGCTAAATTTCTGATTTAGCATTCTGTAGGGAGTAAGCATCCATATAGAACACTAGGATTTAAACTTCCAAGAGGGAAAAATTAACCTAATTATTATGTTAAAATTCCCCCCTCTCTCTCAGTGAGGAAAGCCAGTGAATGAAATTCCTAAACTGATGACCAATCTTATTCAATTGTGATTATATAAACTATCCCAGTGCCAATAGATGAAATTCCCTCATTGTGGTATAGCATTCCTGTATGCTGGGCTCTGAGTTGCAGATAAAGGATGCCTTTGTTCCCTACCCAAGTTCAAACCCAACCAAGGAGAGGAGTGATGGATGGATATCGAATATCAACTCTCCTATAGTGATGATATTAATATATTGAAAAGAGTGGCCACATGTCTTGGCCAAGTGGCTTCTTTGACTCCCTACAGCCAGTTTAAGCCTTGGAATTCTCCATTTGTGGGCAAGTTTGGGTCTGCAAAGCAGACTCACTTAACCAAGATTTTTACCATGAACTAGTTCAGAGGGAAGCGGGCACTTCAACTTGTGAATTTAAATAGAATAACCCCATCCAATCAAGAAATACAGACTGGAGGCTATAGCCTATCATTATAGTCCATTACCAGCTGAGGTGAGTAGCAAAAGGTAGGATAAGAGTCCAGGAATATTTAGGGGGACCCTCCTCATGGAAACCAGATAAACAGGGCATACAGGTTTCTGAAAGGTTATTTTTTTTTCATCCATTTAATGTGGTAGTCAGCCTCCAAGATGGTCTCCAACGATCTCCACCTCCCAGGACTCCTACCCTGGTGCAGTCTCCTTCCATATTGTACCATATTGGTCTCTGTGATCAATAACATATGGCAGAAGTGAAACTGTGTTACTAATAATCCACATTAGGTCATAAAAGACACAGTGGGTTCTACCTTGGACATTCTTGCTTTCTGCCTTGCTTACTCTGAGGGAAGCCAGTTGCTGTGTCATGAACAGGCTTAAGGAGAGCACCATCAGTGAGGAACTGAACCCTCCAGCTGACAGGCAATGCGAAACTGACACCTAACAACAAGGGTGTGAGTGACCTTGGACGTGGATTCTCCAGCCCCAGCAGAGGCGTGATGACAGCAACTGCTAACACATTGACTACATCCTCATGAGAGACCCTGAGCTAGAACCACCCAAATAGGTGCTGCCAGATCCCTGATCCTCAGCGCCTGTAGGAGACAATAAATGTTTGTTGTTTTGAAGCTCCTAAATTTTGGGGTAATCTGTCAGGCAGCAAAAGATAACTAGAATATTTAACATTTATAAGTTTTCATGATTTGCCAAGCACTACTAGAGTCCCCAAGATCCTCGTAGATGCGGGAACTGTGATGTGCACAGCCCCTTACAAACTTCCCTACAACAACTCTGGGAGGCTGATTTCAGTTTTACAGATGAGGGAGCTGTGAGTCAGATTAAGTAGCAGGTTGAAGAATAGCAGGTGTGAGAGGAGAACCAAGATGGCGGAGGAGTAAGTGGAGCGACACCAATCTCCTCCCAACACCAAACTGGAATTACAACTTAACTGGGGAGAAATCATCTGGAAAACCAACAGAACACCAACGGGAGAGAAGTCTTATCACCAGGGACAGAACAGAAGAGCCGATTCATCACAACTTGACCAGTAAGAAGTGCAGAGATGCGAGAGGCTGGCGGGGCTCCCAAGGGTGACAGCTGAAGGGACAGAGAAACATCTCAGCATCCAGGGGCTCCACCTGAGAAGGGTGGGATGTAAACCCCCAACTGGGCTTCCCAGCCTACAGCAACACAGCTGAGAGTAAAACAGCACCCAACTAAGAAAAGCAAAAAGCAGCCAGGTTTAGCAGCTTGACAGAGAGACGAGTTCTTAAAGGAGCCATGAACGAAAATACAATGGACCACCCTGGACTCCAGCAGAAAAAGGGCAGAGTGAACAAGAGAAGCTTGGGGAAAGTTTGGGTCAGTGGCTTTAGGGGGAGAGTTGAGGGAGCAGCCTGTGAGTCCAGTGCTGACCCATCCCCCATACAGCCAACAGACCACTCTTTTCCAAAGGGCTGGAGCTTGAGGGGAAGCCATAGCCCTACCCATAGGAATTAATCCACCCCACCCAGCAGTTCCTAAACCTGACCTCAGATCACAGGTTGATTGGATTAACAACTGAAGGAGACAGACAGCGGGTCTCTGGCAGTCTCCAACTGGCTGACTAGGCCCAGACTGGGACATGAGCTGACGTCACCAAGCACAGATCCAGGAAGTAAAAAAAGTGCACCTCTACACCACAGAAGGTCACACCACTAAAACAGTAAGTCAAAGTAGACCAATCCAAGAAGCAGAAACAAACAAGAGTCACCTAAAATGGAGAGACAAATCCTCAGCAGATGGAAAGGAAAGATCCCCAAGAGAGTGCAAAATGAAATAGAGACAAACACACTGTCAGACATGGAGTTCAAAATAATGATGATAGAGAAGCTCAATGAGCTCAGTGAGTTCAAAGAAAACTACAAACAACTCCAGGGGAACTACAAAGAACTCCAGAAAAGCTACAAGGAACTTACTGAGAACTACACCAGCATTAAAAAGGACATAGAGATCAGCAATAAGGAGGAAATGAAGAATACAATTTCTGAATGGAAGAATACAGTAGAAGGAATCAAAAGCAGGCTAGAGAAACTGGAGGATGGGATCATTGAGCTGGAGGTCAATGTAGAAAAAAATTCTCAGGCAGTGCAACAAAATGAAAAAATACTGAAAAAGAATGAAGAGGTTTTAAGAGGGCTGCAGGAAAACATGAAGTGTAATTACATCCTTATCATAGGGATACCAGAAGGAGGAGAGTAGGAGCAAGGGGTAGAAAACCTGTTTGAAAAAGTAATAACAGAAAACTTCCCTAACTTGAGGAGAGAAAATGTCATGCAAACTCAGGAAGCACAGAGGATCCCAAGGAAGATGAACCCAAACAAGCCCACTCCAAGACACATCATAATGAAAATGACAAATTTCAAAGACAAGGAGAGAATCCTAAAAGTAGCAAGAGAGGAATAGCTAATAACATACAAGGGGGCTCCCATGAGGTTATCAGCCGATTCCTCAACTGAAACACAGCAAGCCATAAGAGAATGGCAAAAAATATTGCAAGCAATGAAAAAAACAAAGGCCGGCAACCAAGAATACTCTACCTAGCAAGGCTATCATTCAAAAAGGAAGGTGAAATAAGGAGTTTCCCAGACAAAAGAAGTCTAAAAGAATACATCTCCAC
Organism: Noctilio leporinus; assembly: GCA_004026585.1. Classification (NCBI taxonomy): domain Eukaryota; kingdom Metazoa; phylum Chordata; class Mammalia; order Chiroptera; family Noctilionidae; genus Noctilio; species Noctilio leporinus. The sequence goes on from PVIW01004276.1 coordinate 81,921, forward strand.
CAAACCTGCATTGCAGGAGATGCTAAAGGGTCTGCTGGAAGAATATGAAGAAACAGAGAGACAGAAACACAGGTGCAAAGGTAAATGGATTAAATGCACCAATCAAAAGACATAGCGCAGCTGAATGGATAAGAACCAACTTTAACTTATGAACGCTTTAAAATGATCTTGTTATAAATAGATTTTATACAATTTTGTATATTACTTGTATTTGCATTACTGCAGGTTAAGTTTTCTTAGATTGGAATCATTTCACAATATGGGAAAATCAGATTGCAATAACTCAGAAAAATCGAATGCAGTTAAGGAAGAAGAAAAACCTAAGAAAATGTTGATGTATATTACATAGAAGACATGCTACCTTTCTTATTCACTGTTACAAAATATGTGCTTATTTGTGGGTGTGTAATATATAGATTTTGTTAGCAATTTATGTTTTAAATAGCAACCATGGGTGTGTTGTGAAATCAGTCAATCTTTAGGTTAGAAAAATGCTGAGAATGAAGACCAATTTAGATGGAATTTGCAAACTATATGATTCATGTACATAGACCATATACTCATATTAGTATGTAAATTAGATGAGATTCCTTTGAACTAATGGAAATATACATTTCCAGTTATGAAGACCCCGCAAACTGGGGATGCTTGGGAAAAGGAATTAATGCTATAGTAAACTTTATTATTGAAATGTGAACATACCTAATCTCTACCTCAACAGACTCTTAAATAGCTCAGGGGTTAGTTTAGGACCACATAGGAAGTCAACCACAGTTTAAAAAATAGCTAGAATACTATTCTACAAAATTATTTAAATCCTAGGGATTTTTATTTTTTACCTCAATAATTTCTACTCTGGGGACCAGCTGAGCCCTGCAAGTGCCATTATTTCTGAAGGCTTCAACTTGTAAAACTAATGTAGAGGGAAAACAAAGGGTATTTGAGAGAAGTAAGACCTGTGCACAGCCTAAATAAATAAATAAATAAAGCTACTATTTAAGATGGAAAACTCCAAAAAGAGTAAGTTGTAGTTCCAGTAGCTTAAAATAAAGTGGTGTTGTATTATTGGAATGGGGAGGATCTAACTCAAAAGCCAAATTCATTTTTTACTATGGGTTTGACACTGTCTCTAGGATAACTTTCACAAAAGTGAGTTATGCAATACACCATTTCTGAGATATATTTCACAAAAATAGCATTCTGAAGTAAAATAAGTATTAAGAAAAAACCTGCTTAATTTTGCTATAATACATCTAAAACACTGTCATTTAACATGTAATAATTATGTAAGCCACTGGCAAATTTTTAATTTTTTGTATTAACTCTTCAAAATTCAATATGTACTTTAAACATGTGTAAAAATATGTATGGAGGCCCTGGCTGGTGGCACAGTGGATAAGGCACCGGCCTGCGAACCCAAAGGTAGCTAGTTTGATTCCCAGTCAGGGCAACATAACAAGGTTGCAAGCCAGGTCTTTGGCTGGAGGCCGGTGAAAGGCAACCATACACTGATGTCTCTCTCCCTCTTTGCCTCTCTCCCTTCTCCTCTCACTAAAAATGATAAATAAAATCTTTTTAAAAAAAAGTATGGGTGTAAATGTATTTTTGCATGTGTTTGGTAATATTGCAATTCATATTATTTAAAAGAGTAATTCTTTAAACAAATGAATTAATGTAGGCATTTTGGAATAATGAAAAGAAAACTTGGTATTAATATGATTTGAGAAGCTGACAGAAGGCAGTAATTAAATGGTGACTTTTCTGGGTGTGAAAGGAAAAAAGAAAAACTACACACTGGTGGTTACAGAATAGATAGGAGGATGTTAAGAAGAACAAAGGAAATAGAGAAGTCGAAGAACTTACATATATGACTCATGGACATGAACTAAGGGGGACATTGCTGGAGGAAATGGGGTACTGGGTGGAGGGGGGGCAAAGGAGGGAAAATGAGGACAACTGTAATAGCAACATTAAAAAAAAAAAAAAAAAGAAAGAAAGAAAGAATACCAGGTGATCTATTTTACTAAAATAACAAGTAAAAGTGAGGTTTGGTTGCCTGCATTGTGTTGGAAGTCCCCTTATTCTCTAGATAAGCAAGACATAAAAATGCTGTACTGACAGTCCATTTGCAACACAGATGCAGTCAAGTTTTATTGCTACAGCTCCACAGTGACAGCCTGGAGCTCTGGCCTTGGCAGAAGAAGGGAGCCCTGCATCTCTGTGCATATTAGGATGCCCTCTGGGGACCAGTTGTCTTTTTCTTGTCTTCATGGGACATGTGTTCCCTGAAAAAACCTAGGGTGGCATGAGGTGTTGGCTGGGATGTGGGCTGCCACTTGTGATGCAGAAATTCATTTTTAAGTAGCCCCCATCTAAAAATAGTCTTGGCAACTGGCCAGGGTCAAAATGCCAGATACTGGCAGAATGAAAAGCTGTGATTCAGCATCATTTAGCTTTTTGGTCACACCATTTTATCATGCTTATTTCTTCTTAGATGTTGAGGTTTATTTATTTGCTCTTGGTTTTTAGTGAATAGCAGTATAGAAACCATAAATTTTAATATACAAAATTTTAAATGCCATCAAATTTATGGAGATTTTGTTGGGAGGGCATTGTAGTGGCCTCCAGATAAATGTATTAGTATAATAATTGAGTGATATACCATATACCTTTAATTAATTTTGACTCTTCAACTGTATAGCATGAAAACAAACTAATCCACACTTAATTACCAAATTAAGAAATTTTACCTTTATCGAACTAAAGTACTGCAAAGTAAGATTCTTTTCTAGCCACTGAATTATAATTGCAATTAAGAATAGTCTAAGGTTGAAAAAATGAAAATCTTTATGTCAACCATAAAAGTAAAAAATAAAATCAAAATCTTTAAACAGATGATTACATCAGGTTGGATTATCCATATTTTTCACTATGAATGCATTTTGTTATCAATTAACAGTCTAACAGCTGGAACAATAACAGTGAACATTAATGTCTTTGCATATGATCTTTTTCTCAGTTGGAATTTTAGTGTTTCTGGGATTTATATTTCAAATTGGACTTTTCTGGTTATCATGGATGATGAAAATGCAGTTGGTCGACAGTTCTGTGAGGGAGGAGACTGTAAGGACAGTTCTCTATAGCTCAGATTAGTAAAGATTCCTGCTACTGACTATACTCAGGTCATCTCTAGTGCAAATCAATCATCATGCTTAGAATAAAAGGCTGAACTTCCTCCTACTTCCCTAGTCCTACCCCCTCCTTCAGTAGAAATTTCTCCTTCCTTTGCTCAGCTTACTGAGACCTGACCAGTCTTGTGTTCTTAACAAGGTGCAAGTCTGTGAAGACAACCTTTCTTCACTTCAGCTGCTCAAGGTTTTCCTGCAGAAAATGTGCAAAACGTGTGAGCAATGATTTGTGAGAAATTTTAAGACTAAACTTTTTGAAAATGAGTATTCAATTAAGGTTATCTAAATCTGTTCTAAGTTCAAATCTTATGAAATTTCCTGGCTCAAATCTCCTATGTTTTTATGAAATCTTCTGAGTCCATTCTCATACTCAGTAACCTCTGAATGGTAGCTGTAATAGTTTGCTCATTCTTTCACTTGTTGAATACCTATTATGGGCTATTGCCTAGGATAGAAAAATAAATTCTTTGTGTTTGGTAGGGACTGAACTAGCAAACAGGTTATTTATAGTGCCATGAGGATAAAACCTTGTAATATTTGTGACCGGACTCTGAGAGCATGTACCCAGACTATTGGGGGTGACTACCCAGAAAAGCATTGCCTAAGCCGAGAGATGAGATTACATACAAAAGACAGAAAGATCTGAATGTACTGTGCAGGCACTACTGTTAGATACATGAGCAGAGGCCATGTCTCCATTTTTATTTCTTTTTCTGGGGTGTTGCTCTTTTATTTCATTTGGGACATGTTTCTTTGTCTCCTCATTTTGATAGCCTACCTATGTTTGTTTCTATGTGTTAGGGAGAGCTGCTGCATTACCCAGGCTTGGTATAGTGGCCTAATGTAGTAGACGTCCTATAGAGTCCAGTGGAACCGCTTCCCCTGTTATGCTGGGTGTACCCATTGTGTGGGCTGTGTACACTATCCTCTTAAAGTCGAGCCTTGATTGCTATTGGCATGTCAATGGGAGAGATTTGCCCCAGGCCAGTCAGCTGCAAGGACTGTCTGACCATTGACTAATGATCTTTGATCACCATGCAGGATCAGTTGTCATTTATTTTTATTATTTTTAATTTTTATTTTAGCTTTAATTCTGATCTCATAAATTGTTCTTCCCTCCTCCTTTAGATTGTTTTTAATTTTATTTATTATTTTTATAGAGAGGGGAAGAGAGAAAGGCAGAGAAGGAGAGAGACATCAATGTACTGTTGCCTTTCACCTGCCTCCAGCTACAGGCCTGGCTGGAGACCTGGCTTGCAACCTGGTTATGTGCCCTGGCTGTGGATTGAACCAACAACCTTTGGGGTTTGAAAGCTGGTGCCTTATCCACTGTGCCACCAGCCGGGCTACTCTTCCCTTCTCTTACTCTATTTTCCCTTCATCATTCTTTTTTATTAATTTTAAATTTTATTTTTTCACTTTCTGTGCCTGGTTTATATTCCTTCTTACTATTTCTCCTTCCTCCATCCACTCAAAACCACCTTTCTTTCCACATGCTTTTTCCCTTTCTTATAATATCCTTATTGTTGTTCTACCTTTATTAATATTTGTTCAATTGTCAGTGATATTGGGGTTGTCATTATATTTCTTCAATTCTATCACAGGTGTTCGCTATTTTCTTTTTTTCTTTTTAAATCTCATATTTTACTTTCCCCCTGTCCTATTCCTTTTGCCTTCTTCCTGCCCTGTCTTATTTTTTGTTTTAAATTTTATCTTCTCCCTTTCTTAGCTTGGTTTGTAACCCTTATGCTTATTATTTCTTCTCCCTCTATCCTATCAAAATTAGTTTTCTTTCCTTTAGACAGGTCACTATCTTTTCTTCTTACTTTTTTCTTTCTATATTATTATTATTTTCTTTCCACCTTTACCAATCTTTGCTCCTTTGTTGTGGATATTGCTGAGGTGATTATTCTACTGCAATTTGGTTTTTATCTTTTCACCAAATTTTTTCCTCCAAACTTCCTATCATACTATTCCCTTGTTTTACTCCAGTTTGCCCTACTTGCTCCCTATATTATTTACATGGTAAATTTTATTTTCTCCTTTTCTTTGCCTTGTTTTTATTTTCTACTCTTATTATTTCTCCTCCCTGTGCCCTTTGAAAATCATTTTTCTTTTCATTAGTCCTATGTATTCTTTTTTCCTGAAATATAATATTCCTATTTTCTTTCCACCTTTATACATCTAGCTCATTTGTTGTTGATATTATGGTAGTGGTTGGGGGATGTTCTTGCCGGTGTTGATTTTGTTTGCTGAGTTGCTTTGTTTTGTTCTGGCAGCTCCTATACAACAGTATACAAGATGCGATAGGCAGTGTGACTCTCAGGCAGTCAGCCAGAGAGAATAACCCAATAAGCAATGAGCCAAACACAACCAAAACCCAGCTACAACAAGAGAGCCCACATAATGGCATAATGGGCATCCCTAGAATATCCAGCTTAGGGGTTCAGGGAGTTTTTGCAACTGAGTCCCGAAAAACTCCTACAATTAAGTCCACCCCATGAAGACAGGGAGTCAAAGCGGATCAATCTAATGTGCAGAAACAAACCAAAAGAGCCACTGAAACTAGGAAGAGTAAGAAACAACCTCCAATCAAAAGGAAAGGTGGGATCCTCAGAAAGAATGCTAAAGGAAATTGAGGCAAGCAATTTATCAGATTTAGAGCTAAAAGTAATGGTTATGAGGATACTGAAGGAACTCAGTGAGAACTACAGGAACTTAGTGGGAACTACCTCAGCATGAAAGAGGACATAGAAATTATGAATAAAAACCAGCAGGAGGTGAAGAATACAATATCTGAAATAATATACTAGAAGGAATTAAAAGCAGGCTAGGTGAAGAAAAGGACCAAATCAGTCAGTTGGAAGACAAGGTAGAACAAAACACCCATTCAGTGCAATAAAAGGATAAAAAGACTCAAAAAGAATGAAGCTAGGTTAGGGGAGCTGCAGGACAACATGAAATGTAACAATATTCACATTATAGGGATACCAGCAGAAGAAAAGAAGCAGGGGATAGAAACCTGCCTGCAAAAATAATGACGGAAAACTCCCCTAACTTGGTGTGGAAAAATGTCACACAAGTTCAGGTAGCACAGAGGATACCAATCAAGATGAAACCAAAGAGGCCCACTCCAAGACACATCATAATTAAAATGAAAAATTTTAATACAGAGAATCTTAAAAACAGAAAGGAAGAAACAGCTAGTAATATACAAGGGAGGTCTGATAAGGCTATCAGCTGATTTCTCAACAGAAATACTACAAGCCAGAAGGGAATGGCATGAAATATTCCAAGTAATGAAAAGCAAGGACCTGCAATGAAGAATACTCTACTCATCAAGGTTCTCATTTAAAACTAGAAGATGAAATAAGTAGTTTCCCAGACCAAAAAAGGCTAAACTAGTACATATCCACCAAGTAGCAAAGCAAGAGATGAGAGGGAGGGAGGGAGAGAGACAGACAGACAGACTGACAGACAGACAGACAGAGACAGAGAGACAGAGACAGAGAGAAACACAGGCACAAAGGGGAAAATGGCAATGAATAAATACTATTACTAATAACCTTAAAGGTAAATGGGTTAGATACTATCCATCAAAAGGCATAGGATACCTGAATGGATAAGAAAACACAACCGACATATATGCTGTCTACAAGAGACTCACCTCAGGACAAAAGATCTACACAGGCTAAAAATGAAGGAATGGAAAAAATGTTCTAAGCAAACAGACATGAAAGAAAAAAGCTGGGGTAGCAATACTTATATCAGAACAAAGTAGATTTCAAACAAAGGCCATAAAAAGAGACAAAGAAAGACACTTCTTTCTACTAAGAGAATAATCCATCAAGATATAACCTTTGTAAAAATATATGCACCCAGCATAAGAGGATCCATATACATAAGGAAAATCTTGGAGGACTTCAAGAAAGATATTGACAGCAACACACTCATAGTATTAGATTTTAACACCCCATTGTCGACAATGGATAGATCTTCTAAGCAAAGAATCAACAAGGATATTGTGGCATTGAACACCATTCTAGATCAAATGGACCTATTTTATATATAGACAGGCCTTCCACCCCAAAGAAGCAAAATACACATTCTTTTCAAATGAATGTAGAGCATTCTCAAATAAAGACCACATGGTAGGACACAAAACTCAACAAATTCAATAAAATTGAAATGATATCAAGCATCTTCTCAGATCAAAATGGCTTGAAACTAGAAACCAACTTCAAGGAAAGCAGTAAATGACATTCAAATACATGAAGACATTAAATAACAAATGGGTTAATGATGAGATCAAGGAAGAAATAAAACAGTACTGGAAACAAATGAAAATGAATACACGACAGCTCAAACCTATGGGACTCAGCAAAGGTAATCTGGATAAGGAAATTCTTAGCAATACAAGAGTACCTAAAGAAGATAGAAAACCTGAAATAAACAATCTGATCCTGCACCTAAAAGAACTAGAGGAACAATAACAAACAAAACCTAGATTGAGTAGAAGGCAGAGAATAATGAAGATCAGGGCAAAATTAAATGACATAAAGACTTAAAAAATAGTTCAAAAGATCAATAAATCCAGGAGCTAGTTCTTTGAGAAGATAAACAAAATTGACAAACCTTTAACCAAACTCATCAAGGAAAAAAATAAAAAGAAAGTACCCAAATATACTAAATCAGAAATCAAAGAAAAGTTACAACTGATACTACAGAAATACAAAGGATTGTAAGAAATTACTATGGACAACTATATGCCAACACATTGGACAACCTGGGCAAAATGAACAAATTTCTAGAAACAGTCTTCCAAAACTGAATTAAAAAGAAGCAGAGGTCTGAATAGACCAATAACAACTAGCAAAATCAAAGTATTAAAAAAACTCCCAGCACACAAAATCTCTGGACTGGATGGCTTCATGGGCTAATTTTACCAAACATTCAAAGAAGAACTAACTCCTATTCTTCTCAGACTATCCAAAAAAAATTCAAGAGGAAATAATGCCAAACTCTTTTTATGAGGCCAATACTATCCTAATTCCAAAGCCAGATAAAACAACAAAGGAAATTACAGGCCAATATGTCTGATGAACATTGATCCTAAAATCCTCAACAAAATATTGGCAATCCATATCCAGTAATACATTAAAAGTATCAGCCCTGGCTGGTAGCACAGTGGGTAAGACGCTGGCCTGAGAACCCAAAGGTCACAGGTTCGATTCCCCTGCCAGGGCACATAACAAGGTTGCAAACCAGGTCTCCAGTCAGATCTGGGCTGGAGTCAGGTGAAAGGCAACCATACAGTGATGTCTCTCTCCTTCTCTGCCTCTCTCCCTTCCTCGCTTTTTAGAAATAATGAAATTTTTAAAAAAATCTTAAAAAAAAAAAGTATCACATGCCATGATCAAACGGGATTCATCCCAGGGATGCAAGGGTGGTACAACATTCACAAATCAATAAATGTTATACACCACATAAACAAAATGAAGGACAAAAACTACATGATCATATCAATAGATTCTGAAAAAGCATTTGATAAAGTACGGCACCCATTTATGATAAAAATACTCAGCCAAATGGGAATAAAGGGCACATACCTCAACATAATAAAGGCCATGTATGAGAAGCATACTGCCAACATCATACTCAATGGCCAAAAACTAAAAGCTTTCCCTTTAAGATCAGGAACAAGACAAGGATGTCTGCTTTCACCACTCTTATTCAGCATAGTAGTAGAAGTTCTAGCTATAGTGATCAGATAAGAAAAAGAAATAAAAGGCATCCAAATAGGAAATAAGGAAGTAAAACTATCATTATTTGCAGATGACATGATAATGCACATAGAAAGCTCTATAGGTTCCACCAAAAATCTACTCAACCTAATAAGTGAATTTGGCAAAATAGCAGGATACAAAGTCAATATTCAGAAATCAATGTCATTTTTGGTATAGCAACAATGAACTATCGGAAAGAGAAACTAGGGAAAAATGCCATTTACTATAGCAACATGAAGCAGCACTATTTACAATAGCCAAGTGTTGGAAACAGCCTAAGTGCCCTTCAGTAAATGAGTGGATCAAAAAACTGTGGCACATTTACATAATGGAATACTACACAGCGGAAAAAAAGCAACTCCTACCTTTTGCAACAGCATGGATGGAACTGGAGAGTATAAGCCAGACAGTGAAAGACAAATACCATATAATCTCACTTATAAGAGGAATCTAATGAACAAAAATAAACTAATGAGCAAAATAGAACCAGAGGCATGGAAACATGGAACAGGCTGACAGCAACCAGAGGGGAGGGGTGAAGTAGATAATGGTGGAAAGAAGAGGAAGGGTCTAGTTAAAGAACATATATGAATGACCCATGAACATGGACAATGGTGTAGGGATTGACTGCAGGGCAGGGGTGGGCTGAGCAGAGGAGGGCAAAGGGGGCAACAATGGGGCAATTTAATAGAATAACAATAAAAAATTCTAAATATATAATGTATGTCAAATGTAATTGAAAAATAAAAATGATTTAAAATGGAAAATCACCTTAATTAAAAGGCAGAGTGTCTCAGAGTGAATAATAAAGCAAGATCCAACTATTTGTGGTTTATTAGAAACACACTTCAACTGTAAAGACACAAGTAGGTTAGAAGTGAAAGAATGCAAAATGATATACTACGCTAACACGAGTTGAAAGAAAATTGGGGTGGCTATATTAATATCATACAAACTAGATTCCAGGTCAAAAAAATAATATGATTGTCATTTCATAATGGTAAAATTGTCATTTAAACAAGAAGAAATATCTATCTTAAATGTTTATTCACCCAATAACAAAGCTTGAAAATATATGAAACAAAAACTGATAGAACTGCAAGAAGAAATCTACAAATCTACAAGTATAGTAGGATATTTTAATGCTCCTTTATCAATGATTCAGTAGGCCTTATTAGGGCTCAGATTCTGCATTTCAAACAAGCTCCCATTGGTGCTCATGTTGCTCCTGAGTAACAAGATGCTAGATGGTAAATCAAGAGAAAATATTCAGAATGACCTACAGAGAGAAGGAGGAATAGAGAAAAAAAGGGTAAGAGATACATAGATATACTGAGAAAGTTCAACATATATGTAATTTGATTCCAAGAGAGAGAATGTCACAGAAATAATATTTGAACAGAATATAACATCTAAGGATTTGTTTAAAAGACATCAAGCCATAGATTCATGATTCATGAAAACGGAAAACTTCAAGTAGGCTAAATACAAATAAAACCAATGTATATGAGGTCTGTCCCAAAAGTATCGGTTGGCCACACAAACTTTTAATTTTATCGATATTGGCTCGATATTTTCAGGACACACATGTTCTATACACACACACACACATACATATATATTTTAAAATGTCGAAAACTAAAAACAGCAAAATCTTAAAAATAACTACACAGGGGAGCAAAAAGGGGATGGATGTAATACAACAACAATAAAAATTAAAAAAAAATAACTACAGAAAAAGTAATGATTACTTTCAAAGAAGTAACAATTTGATTACCTTGTCAGACAAAAATAGTGAGCTTTCAAATTCTATAAAGCAAAAATTGACAAAACTGAAAATAGAAATATAGTAGTCCCCCCCTAGTCATGGTTTCAGTTGCTATAGTTTCAGTTACCAGCAGTTAACCATGATCCAAAAATATTACATGGAAAATACCAGAAATAGTTCATGTTTTAAATTGCGTACCATACTGATTAGCATGATGAAATCCTAGCTGTCCTGCTGTGTGTTCCATTCGGGATATGAATCACCCTTTGTCCATGACCCTTTGTCCACCATGTCCACACCGTATGTTGCTACCTGCCACTTAGTCATTTAGTAGCTAGCCATCTGGGTTATCAGACTGACTATTGTTTAAGGATAGCACAGTGTGTTCAATTAACACTTACAGTAGCCTAATTCCACATTACAATGCCTACATCACTCACCTTACTCTGTCTCATCAAGTAGGCATTGTACCATCTCACATCATCACAAGAATAGGGTTGAATGTAGTATAGTAAGATATTTTGGAAGAAAGAAAGATCATATAACCTTTATTTTTTATTTTTAAGTATATTTTATTGATTATGCTGTTACAGTTGTTCCAATTTTTTCTCTTTGCCCTCCTCTGCCCGGTACTACCATTCCCTCCAGCAATCCCCTTCCCTTTTAGTTCATGTCCATGGGTCCTGCATGTAAGTTCTTTGGCTTTACCCTTGACTGTACTATTCCAACACCCCCCTGTCTATTTTGTACCTACCAATCACACTTCTTGATCCCTACACCATTGTCCCCTTTCTCCCCCTTCTCCCTCCCAGCTGATGACCCTCTAAATGATTCTGTTCCTGTTATGGTTATTTGCTTAGTTTGTTTTTGTTTTTTTAGATTCTGTTGATATTTGTGAGTTTGTTGTTATTTTAATATTCATAGTTTTTATCTCTTTAACATTTTATATAATAATGGCTTGGTGATTATGAACTCCTTTAGTTTTACCTTTTCTGGGAAGCACTTTATCTGCCTTCCATTCTAAATAATAGCTTTGTTGGATAGAGTAACCTGGGTTGTAGGGCCTTGGTTTTCATCACTCTGAATACTTCTTGCTAGTCCTTTCTTGCCTGAAAAATTTCTTTTCAGAAATCAGCTGATAGTTGTATGGGAACTCCTTCGTAGAAAACTCTCTTCTTTTCTCTTGCTGCTTTTAAGATTCTATGTCTTTAGCCTTTAGCACTTAATTAAAATGCGTCTTGGTGTGTTCCACTTTGGGTCCTACTTGTTTGGAACTCTGTGCTTCCTGGACTTGTATGTTTATTTCTTTCACCAGATTAGAAACGTTTTCTTTCATTGTTTTTTCACACAAGTTTTCAGTTCCTTGCTCTTCCTCTTCTCCTTCTGACACTCCTATGATTCAGATATTGGTGCATTTCAAGTTGTCCTAGAAGTTCCTAATCTTCTCTTCATTTTTTTTTCTTTAAAATGTTTCAGGTTTGATTCATCTTTTCTTAAAAAAGATTTTATTCATTATTTTTAGAGAGAAGGTCAGGGAGGGAGGAAGAAAGAGAGAGAAAGATCACTGTATGGTTGCCTTTCACCTGCCTCCAGCTGGGGACCTGGCTAGAGACCTGGCTTGCAACCTGGTTATGTGCCCTGGCTGGAAATCAAACCAGTGACTTTTGGGTTCCCAGACTGGTGCCTTATCCATTAAGCCACCAGCCAGGGCTATCTTCATCTTTTCTCATTTCTTCTTTCTGTTCCAGATGAATGTTTTCTTCCTTTTGTTCCAAATCATTGATTTGGATCCCAGCTTCCTTTCTATCACTGTTGGTTCCCTGTATATTTTTCTTTATTTCACTTTGTATAACCTTCACTTCTTCCTTTATTTTGTGGCCATATGCAATCATTTCTCTGAGCATCCTGATCACCGTTTTGTACTATCTGATAGTTTTGCTATCTCCATTTCATTTAGTTCTTTTTCTGGGCTTTTGTTCTGTTCTTTCATCTGAGCCATATTTCTTTGCCTCCTCAATCTGGCAGCCTCTCTGAGTTTGTTTCTGTGTATTTGGTAGAGCTTCCTTGATTCTATGTGTTGGTAGTATGGCCTAATGTAGTAGGTATCCAATAGGATCCAGTGGCACAGCCTCCCCTATCACCCAAGCTGGATACTTGAGGTGTGCTATTTGTGTGGGCTTAGTATTTGAGCCTTGGTTGCTATTGGCAAATCAATGGAAGGAATTTACGCAGGCCAGTCAGCTGCTAGGACTGGCTATGGCTACTGACCACCAACTTCTGCCCTCCATGGAGGATCAGCTCGGCAAGGGCAGGGTGGTGGTGCTCCAATATGATATGTAGCTGTCCACTGGGTGTGCTGGCCTTTAGGTTTTTCAGGTGGTGCAGTCCCAGATCAGCTTCTACCTGTTTTTTTTGTTTTTGTTTTTTTTGTTTTTGTTTTTTTTTTTTGCCTGGGACCACCCTGCCTGAGCTATAAAGCAATCTGAGATGCTGCTGCTACTTGTTCTGTGCCTATAGATTCCCAGGAGAAACCAAGCTGTGAATCTAAGCTGGCTGCTGCTGATGCTGGGCCTAGGGCTCACTGAGGCAGCTGTTGCTTGTTTGAGAGGATTTAGGAAGTTGGGAAGCAGGATCCCAGACCAGCTTGGGTGGGCCTGTAAGTTGGGTGGGGTAGACCCTGGGGATCTCCAATGTGAGTCAAATAGTGTTAGCCAGGTTGATGGAGTCTCAGATATGGCACCAGATTGCTGGCCTTGTTGGGAGAGGGTTCGGAAAAGGGACAATGTTCTCTGCTTACCTTGATGACAGACACTTCAGTTTCTCTCTGTATACCATTGGTACCTTACAAGCTGCTACTCTGGTGCTGGAGCTTAGAGAGAATCAGTCTGACTAGGTGATATCTTGCGTGGGCTCTTTAAAAGGAACCGTTTGAGGCTCCAGCAGTTTCTTCCACAGACTCAATCCCCACTGGTTTTTGTAACCAGAGGTTATGGGGACTTATCTTCCTGTCATTGGAACCCTTGTTTGGGGGCCTGTTGTGGGGCTGGGACTCCTCAGTCCTGAAATATCCCTCCTGATTTTTATCCCACTACTACACATGGGTGAGAGACCAGCCCATTCCAAGTTTGCACCCCTCCTACCCATCTTGATGGATGTGGTTTCTTTAATTCAGTAGTTGTCAGATTTCTAGTCAACTCAATTTCTGATGGTTATGAGTGATGGTTATATTTTTAGTTGTGATTTTTAAAAAATATTTTAAAAATATTTTACTTACTATTTTTAGAGAGAGGCAGAGAGAGAGAGACATCAATGCATGATTGCCTTTCATCTGCCTCCAGCTATGGACCTGGATGGAGACCTGGCTTGCAACTTGGTTATGTGCCCTGGCTGGGGAATCGAACCATGAGCTCAAGGTCTTTGAATGGATTTCCAGATGGTGGATACAGGTTGTGTTCAGCCACCCATCCTGGGAAGGACATTTTCCAAATAGACAAGGACAATGAGGACAAGAAAAAGGCTGCCCTTCCTTTACCTGGTGCCTACCTATGTTCTCTCTGCTCCCAGGTATTTGATGGACTTATTTATTATCAGAGGAACCCTGGTTCTTCTTGCTAATGCAGTAAAGAATTACAGATCAGTCAGCCTATTAGCATGCACACATAATTTATTAATGAATGGTAGAGCAAAAACAAGGGTGGCCAAAGGCTGGGGTGGCAAGCTTATCCTAGTGGCCAGAGGCAGGGTGGGTGGCTGGGGACACTGAGGGCCAAGGGTGCCAAGAAAGTAGTTGTGACTTTGATGTGGTTGTGCAAAGAAGCAAGCAATGTCTACCTATGCTGCCATCTTGACTGGATTCCCACATAACTTTCATTATAGTAAATTGCTATATTTGTTTTATTGGTAGTTATTATTGTTAATCTCTTAGTGGACCTAACCTATAAATTAAACTTTGTCATAAGTGTATGTATAGGAAAAACATTGTATAGGTTTTGTACTACTCATAGTGTCAGGCATCCACTGGGGTCTTGGAACACATCCCCTGTGGGAAAGGGGGGTCTGTTATATATACGCCCTCATTCACAGTGGGAGATTTTAAGATGTCTCTTAGTATCTAATAGAACAAGTAGGCAAAAACAAACAAACAAAAACAAAAACAAAACAAACAAATAACAACAACAACAACAAAAAACAAGAAGAAGAAGAAGGAAAAAAAAGAAAGAAAGAAAGAAAGAAAGGTCCCTGGCTGGTGGCACAGTGGATAAGGTGCCAGCCTGAGAACCCAAAAGTTGCTGGTTCAATTCCCAGCCAGGGCACATAACCAGGTTGCAAGCCAGGTTGCTGGAGGCAGGTGAAAGGCAATCATATAGTGATGTCTCTCTCCCTCTCTGCCTCTCTCCTTTCCCTTCTCTCTAAAAATAATAAAATATTTTTTTAAAAAGATGTAACAATAGGATTGTTGATATATGATATACTTGACCTTAAAGGCTTATTAAATCTCGTACCCAATACCTTCAGAGTGAGCATTCTTTTTAAGCATGCTGAAAACAGTTTTAAAAATTGACCATAAGCTAAACCATACATTTCCGAGGCTTGATTTCATACAGAGTCTGCTCTCCGTCAACATTACAATTAAGTTTGTAAAAGGTTAACTAGAAAAAGCCATATAATTTTAGAGATTTAATGACTCATATCATATTAATATCTTCTCTATAATTATGTAAGATATATAGTGACATCTCCTCATTCATTCTTGAAAGAAGTTATTTGTACCTTTTAAAAACTTTTTTAAGAGTTTGTCCAGGTTTAGGATGGGCTCCACTACTTTTCCTAGTCAGGTGGCACTGAATGCTATCCTTGGCAGTTGGGTGGAACTGCAAGTTTGTTTTTCTGCCTAGGTGGAGCCATAGAATGTTATCTATAGTCAATAAGGCTCAATGGATGGGGACCCAAACGGGGCCGACTGCCCTTAAACTCCCTGGCCAGATGGGGCCACTGGTTTGGCTCTGCAGATGGGCAGAACCACTGGCTCAGCTTTCATCTTAAGAGCCATTGTAAACAGGCTGTAGAATAGGCTATGCACCTTCCCAGGTGCTCTGGTTATTTTTCCTGGCTCAGTAGGGCTGGAAGCTATAATCACTCATAGGCAGGGCCACGAACCCACTTCCTTGCCTGGGTGGGGTAGCAGAACAGGCTTCAAGACAGCCACAGCTCATTGGCTGGGCCCCTGAATCAGGCTGAATAGCTCTGGGTTCCCTGCCAGCGAAGGCCACTGGCTGGGCTCTGTGTGGACAGAGGTGCTGGCTGGGCTCTCTACTCAGGTGCCTCTATAAGTAGGACTGTCCTCCACGGGCTCCAGACAGGCCTCCCGAGGAGCTAGATTGGGAATTTTATTCAAAAGTAGGTAGGGGTTTCAAATCAGCTTTCCTACCTGGGCTGAACTGCAGAATAGGCTCCACATTGTACCGCTCTTTAGCTGAGAACCCAGATCAGGCAGAATTGCCCACCGAACAGCTTAGCTCTGCTATGGGTACAGCTGCTGGCTGAACTAGGAATTGAGAACATCTTACTGGGCACCAGGCAATATACTACACACTCTGGAGGCATTGCCTCATTACATTCTTTTAACAACATTCTAATTAGTTCCATTTTGCAGATGACAAAACTGAAGTTGATAATAATTAGGGAGCAGTAATGAGAGTGAAGGAGAGAAGCTGGGATTCAAACCCAGGAGTACATGACTCAAATGTCCCATGTTCTTAACTTCCATGCCTTTCTGTTTGTTGTTTTAGAGTCGTTTTGTAACAGGGTTCAGAGCAAGGGGTCCCTTGAAAATAGCTGAGCATATTCCTCACAGAGGTTGATTGGGGGTAGGGAGAAGCGGATGGTACAGCTCTTCAGTTGCTTTGCATAACAACCTCAAGTTAATAGCCATGCCTTTCCTGAAGGGATGGGGGCTGCTGTGTCACTTTAAGAGCTTATAGTGACTCATGACCTAGCCAGGGGAGGCAGATGTCCACCCCAGATGTTCCTGTGTCACTAGGAACTCTCACCTTGACTAAGGATGGCAGCGGAAAGAAGGTAAAAGGTATGAAGGGACTGGCAAAATGGCAGACACTAATGCACCATAGATGGGCAGGGTTAGGACGTCATGTAGGAAGTTCTGGCCCAAAATTTAAAATGAGAGGCTGAAAGAGAGGGAATCTGCCGCAAAATCTGATGTGAGAGGAACTACTTCTGCTTCTCTGAAGGACGTGTGGAGAAGCCACTCTCTAGAGACATGTGCTTTCCCGGACTCCACCATGATTCAGTGTAACATGGCACATGCTACCCTGAACCACTACATGGACATTGAGAACAGGGTACCTCAGATCCTGAAGGAGAGAATTTCCGCAAGAGTATGGTGACTCTGAAATCCATGAGTGCATATTCCAAAGTGGATGGAGATCTGTTTGCAGGACCAGCTTAAGGACAGATAAGGGTGTGGGCAACTTCTGGTCATGGCTTTGGCTTACAGCCCTTGGGGAAGCAAGGGAGGCTCTGGGTCTTAAGGGAAAAGAGGGCTCTGAGCAGGAGGGCACTCAGCACCCCTGAGGCTGGAACCCTCTTAATAAAAACCTGTCTCCTAAAATAGATAAATAAATAAATAAATAAATACAAAAGAAAAAACAAACAACAAAATACCTGTTTCCTTCAGCACTAATTGTTAGGTCATGTGTCAAGGCGCCAGGTTGCTGAGCCCCAGTTTGCTCAGTTACACTTTCTTGTTCTGCTCATGGGCCAGATCATATACTGTAGATCCTTCCTTTCTTTCTTTCTTCCTTCCTTCCTTCCTTCCTTTCTTTCTTTCTTTTTTCTTTCTCTCTCTCTTTTTCATTTTTTAAAGATATTATTTATTATTTTCAGAGAGAAGGGCAGGGAGAGAGGAAGAAAGGGAGAGAGACATCAATGTATGGTTGCCTTTCACCTGCCTCCAACCTGGTTATGTGCCCTGGCTGGGAATTGAACCAACCAACAACCTTTGGGTTTCGCAGACCGGTGCCAATCCACTGAGCCACACCAGCCAGGGAGATTCTTATTTCTAATTGCCATGGTTTCTCCTTAGCTCTGTATTCTTTATCTTGGTCTTAAATTTGCTATTTCAATGGGGGAGGGGGGCAAAATGAAGGGCATCTTTACCTGCTGTGCAGTTTCTGCTGTTATACACAAATATCACAGACACACAGATATTTTTAAAAATATACCTATTTTGGGATCTTCTTTAAGGGCTCTTCTAAAACTTAAAAACTAGTGATAATTCTATTTTAATGACTTATTCACCTTTTTTTGCCAGAGATTCTATTCACATGTCAAACCTCCTAAAAACCTATTAATGTCCCCAAATGATAAGGATAAGAAATCTCTCTCATACAGAGTCCTTCTAATATGTGGAAAATGTGTCAGACAAGTCAAGTAAGCTATAGAGAGGTGTCAGAGATGCAAATGGAAAATTAGTCTGAACTTAAATGCAGGAATCAGGTGCTAACTATATTCAGCAGGAGAGTAAAGATTGAGATAGAGGCTAGATTAAAGGAATCATTCACATTTGGTAAGAAATCACTTAGTTACATATTTCCATGATCTCAACTCCTCATTCCAAATGCTGATTTTAAAGGGCCTTTCTAAGGTGGACCATGAGTAATGTGTTAATACTTGCTTCCTATCAAATTATATTTTAATAGAGATGTGTATTACTGATCTTAGACTAAGGTTTGTTTTTCATTGGGTATTTAGTTGTCAGTCCTTTCGAGTGATCAGTGATCTGTTTGGTTTTGTTTACTTTTAATATTTCAAGGTTCTTCTCTATTCTTCTGCTTTATTGAGGTACTATTGACATCAGTGATCTGTTTGAACCTATCATGTAGCATAGGAAGAATGTTCGAGTTGCGGACCTTTTTTAGGAGCTACTGATGTCCTGGTCCAAAAATAGAATTCTTTCAGCACTTCTTGCTTCTTAGCTACATCTGTATTCCCCCTCCCCCAACCCCAGCCTTGGTACCACTGCCCTTAAGAACTGCATCTCCTGGTCTTGCTCTGCTCAGGGCCCGCTGTGTGGATCTTGGTAAGCTTGCCTGGTCAGCCCCTATTTTTGAGGGAAGAAGAACAGACCTGATCTAGGAGGGGAACTGACAATAGTACCACACTCAGAAAGTTGGGTTTTGTTTATTTTTAATGTGAGAACAACTTAAGGCAAATGTGTTCTTTGAAAGACTGTGGATTTGTAGCTGGGGCCCATCGTGAGAAACCCCATGAACTTAGAAATGAGAGAGGAAAGAGTGACCTCAGAGCTAAGTGATAAAATCTAGAGGAACTGGTCTAAGCTGAGTTGTTCAGAGTCAACTTGTCAACAGGAAGTTTTCTGGGCATATCTCAGGAAAGATGTGTCTGGTAGGAACATGGCTACTCCACCCAAGGAGGCTTTGAGAGGCACCTCCTGGCGCTCCCCAGGGAACCCTGGCAGCACCTCAGCCAACGAGCAGGACAGCCCTGCTGTGGAGAGGAGACCAAGCTCTGCTGCTCCCAGATATGCACCCACACTCTCCCCAAAGCTGTTCTTCAGCTGGAGGAGGAGGATGTGCAGACCATGTAGACCCAAGCATCACCCACCCTGTGACCAGTCTCTCGCTCAATGAATGGGAAGGCTGATTTTTAAAAATCTTTGCTTGAGGGCATTTTCACTTGCTTTTTTTAGAGAGAGGAGAGAGAAACATTGATGCAAGAGAAGCATCGATTGGTTGCTTTCTTTCTTTCTTTCTTTTTTTTTTGAATCTTGAGCATGCTTTAATTAACTTTTCTTTTTTTTTTAAATTTTATTGTTGTTGTATTACATCCATCCCCTTTTTGCTCCCATCTGTCCCCCTCCCCACCCACCCATTCCCCCCAAAGACAATCCCACCTGTTGTCCATGTCCATGGTTCCTTTATACTAGGTTCTCATCTAAACTGTTCCCTTCCTTGCCTCTGCCTCCCCTCTCCCCCCAACCCCCTTCCCCCTGAGCACTGAAGGCCTATTCACTGTATCCATATATTTGGTTCTGTTTTGCTTGTTGTTAGTTTTGTTCATTATTGTCCCGTAATGGGTAAGATCATATGGTATTTGTCCTTCACTGACTGGCTTATTTCACTAAGCATAATACTCTCCAGTTCCATCCATGTTGTTGCAAAGGGTACGAGTTCCTTCTTTCTTTCTGCCATATAGAATTCCATTGTGTAAATGTACCAAAGTTTTTTGATCCAATCATCCACTGATGGGCATAAGTGAAACAGTG